>CAUYLG010036996.1:0-81121 GCA_963573385.1 Cacajao melanocephalus
CATGGTGAAACCCCGTCTCTACTAAAAATACAAAAAAATTAGCTGGGCATGGTGGTGCGTGCCTGTAGTCCCAGCTACTTGGGCTGAGGCAGGAGAATTGCTTGAACCCAGGAGGCGGAGGTTGCAGTGAGCCGAGGTCACACCACTGCACTCAAGCCTGGCGCCTGGTGACGGAGTGAGACTGTCTCAAAAAAAAAAAAAAAAAAAAAATGCATAAGCGCTGAACTTTCTCTGGAAACAAAATGCATTTTCATTATGTACTAATATGGCTCTGATAAGTTTATTTCTATGTAAATCTTTATAAACTCTAGAATTATATTTATTTTGGTTTCTTTTATATTTCAGTTATTATACGTTGATAGATATATAAAATATACTACTACTATAGTAATAGATAATATGCTGCTACCTACTTTATTGTGTTCTCTTTCTACTTTATTTCTATATATCTTTCTATATTTCTATTTCTTTGTTTGTCTTTAGACATGCCAATACAATATCTCTAAAGCAAAGCCCTTGTCACAATTATGTGATAAATAAGCTTCACTTTTACTGTAGCCTTTGGACAGAAGGATATATCAGCTGAGTACATTTCTCCAACTTGAAACATTAGAATCACCTGGGGAGCTTTAAAAATTTTTAATTCCCAGGGGTGCAGGAGCTCATGCTTGTAATCCCAGTGACTTGGGAGGCTGAGGTGGGAGGATTGCTTGAATCCAGGAGTTTGAGACCAGCCTGAGCAACATAGCTAAACCCCATCTCTATAAAAAATACAAAAATTAGCTGGATGTGGTGGCACACAGGTGTAGTCCCAGCTACTGGGGAGGCTTAGATGGGAGGACCCCTTTAGTCCAGTTCGAGGTTGCAGTGAGCTATGATTGTACCACTGCACTCCAGCCTGGGCAACAAGCAAGATCCTGACTCTAAAAATAAATACATAAATAAAATAAAAATACAAAAAATTCTAGCTCCTAGACTGCATCTCACACTGATTAAATCAGCATCTCTGGGGAAGGACTAGGGCGACAGTACATTTAAAAACTTTACAGATAGTATCAAAGTGCAAGTTTGAGAGAGTAAGAATTTTTAGTTTTCAGTTATTCTTTGCATTATTTACAGAAGGTTCAAGGATTATGAGAATCAAATTGCTTTCTTTATATCAGATAAACACTGCATTGATAAATTTCAAATGAGCTAGAACAGTATCCTGTTTTGACCAGATCTTCACCATGGCAACACATTTTATCATTTGTGTGTTAATGCAATTTCATAATCCTTGGCCCACACTCTGGTAAATTGCTTAGTAGCCTTCTCGTTGAATAAGATTGAAAATCAAATCTTCATTATTACTGTCATAAACAATTACACATTCTAATACTGGCTATTTTCTTTCCAGTTGGTGTTAAGAAATTAAAGCCATTTAAAACCTAATAATAGGACTATTTGCTATTCATTTAATTTCCGTCTAGAAGAAAAAGTTCTCATTAATAATTTAGTGTCTGGAGATCATCTTGCCTTTCTTATTTAAATGACACTTTAGTGAATGTAAAAAAAAATATGTTCTTCTCAGTATAGATAGAAATGGCTAAATTGGGAAAAGTGCAACCTTCTCTTTCCCATCTAAACAATTTCCTAAAGCAAATATCCCAGAAGAGTGAAAGTTTACTTAAAAAGGTGTGAGTTTGGGAGATGATTTCCAGGACGGAGCAGGATAGATAGAAGTCAGAGTGGTGCCTCTCCTGCCCAAAGACGATTCTACAGTGATGTGTATGCTATTTCTGATTCTTTCTAAGCAGTTGGGATGGGTTTTCGCCAGTCCAGATACATTCCCATCAGAGCTTCCTGTTGCACAATTCCAAAGGATGCCATCATCTTGAGGTCTTCTGGTGAATGCTTGCTGTGTACTGCACAATGAAAGCAATCCTGCACACAGGCCCCTGATCCGTGCTCCCTGAGTGGTCCCAGACATCCACAAAGCAAATTCAGAAGTTCATTCAACATGACTGGCTCACTTAGTCTCTTTGCCGTTTGGAAGCTCATCATGATTGGGTAAATTCTGATTGTTATAGAGAAACATTATGGCTTGAGTTAGAATTAAGAAGGAGAGCTAGGAAATGAATGAATTTGAAATAAATTTTTCAACTTTTTTTCTTTTGCACAGTCTGTTTTGCCCTAGATATTTGCTTTAGGCCCCTTTATTATATTCTAGAAGATAGCAAAAAGCAAGCCATGTCTAGTCCCTTCCCCCTACCCTCATTTCTATTCCTTGTCAGTCTGTTTCCTCCTGACTCTACTTCCCCTGACTACCTAGAGATGCCCTTGCTGTCATGTTGCTGGCATCAGGTCCTTGAATTCGTATTGCTCTCTCTGCTTTTATGCATTAGGAAAATTGTGTGTGGAAAGGATGATTAAAACATGCCAATTCTCTCTGCATCTCTTCCTGAAAGAATAATTTCAACGAACAATTAGCAAAAGCAATACTAAGAATTCCCTTGCAAATGTCTGATGTGTCTTACCAAGAATCTCGCAGCCATTTTATAGATAGAAAAATGAAGATATGGAAACATCTTAATAACAGAAATAAGACACTAGAATAGAGTTGCTGGGTTCCTTAACTAACGGTTATTGAATTTGTCAGTTTGTGCTCCACAGTGGAATTTATGAAAGGGCCAGGATTTAGTTGTTTTGATCTTTGTATACGTGGTACCCAGATTTTTTTTAAGTGAAAGCAAGTTTATTAGCCAAGTAAAGAAACAAAAGAATGGCCACTACATAGACCAGAAGTCCCCAACCTTTTTGGTGCCAAGGACCAGTTTTGTAGAAGACAATTTTTCCAGTGACAGTATAGGTGGTAATGGTGTCAGGATGATTCAAGCACTTTGTTTCTATTATTATTATATACTCACCACAATATAAAATCAGTGGGAGCCCTGAGTTTGTTTTCCTGTAACTAGACAATCCCAGCTGGGGGTGATGGGAGACAGTGACAGATCATCAAGCATTAGATTCTCATAAGGAATGTGCAGCCTAATCCCTCACATGCACAGTTCATGATAGGGTTTGTGCTCCTATGAGAATCTAATGCTGCTGATCTGATGGGAGACACAACTCAGCTTCTCTCCCTTACCTGCCACTCACCTCCTGCTGTGTGGCCTGGTTCCTAACACGTCACTGGGTATTGGGCCATTGCCCAGGGGTTGAGGACCCATGCCGTAGACAGAGCAGCCCCAAGGGCTGCTGGTTGGCTTTTTTTTAGTTATTTCTTGATCATATACTAAATAAGGGGTGGGTTATTCATGAGTTTTCCAGGAAAAGCATGGACAATTCCCAGAACTGAGGGCTCCTCCTCTTTTTAGAGTTAATAGGGTAACTTCTGGATATTGTCATGGCATTTGTCAACTGTCATGGTCCTGGTGGGAATGTCTTTTAGCATGCTAATGCATCATAATGAGGACATAATGAGCAGTGAGGATGGCCAGACCTTGCCTTTTCACCATCTTGCTTTAGGTGGGTTTCGACTGGCTTCTTTGCCACATCCTGTTTTATCAGCATGGTCTTTATGACCTATACCTTGGGATGCCAGTCCTGCTGACTTCCTGTCCTATTTGTGACTAAGGATGCCTAACCTTAGGAATGCAGTCCAGTAGGTCTCATCCTCATTTTCCTCAGCCCCTATTCAAGGTGGAGTCTCTTTAGTTCAAATGCCTCTGACATATTTTCCCCCTCCTTTTGACAAGAGAACCCTTAATCCTTAAGGGTTGTAGAAGGTTAAAGAGTCACCTTCTGTAACTTCTTCAGGTGGAATAGGGATGCCAATATTACTGCCTAACTATTAGAGTCTCTTGTAAACGGGGTGCCCAAGATTTTAAATCTTGCCTAGATAGTACTATGGTTTAAAATGATAGATTAGCAACAAGAATTTATTATCTCTGCCACCCAAAACTTATCTAAAATAATAGATGAGGAATGAAAAGACAAAGGAAAAAGAACATCTAAGAAAGACAGGAGAAAGAAAAATATTACAATAGAGTTTTGGAAGAAGGAAAGTAGATGAATGAATCGCAATTGATTTCACCGAGCAAAAGAAGCTCTAAAGCCGGGTGCAGTGTCTCACACCTGTAAACCCAGCACTCTGGGAGGCTGAAGAGGGCAAATCATGAGGTCAGGAGTTTGAGACCAGCCTCGCTAACATGGTGAAACCCTATGTCTACTAAAAATACAAAAATTAACTGGGCGTGGTGGCAGGAGCCTGGAATTCCAGCTACTCAGGAGGCTGACGCAGGAGAATCTCTTGAACCGAGGATTTGGAGGTTGCAGTGAGCCAAGATTGAGCCATTGCACTCCAGCCTGGGTGATAAGTGAAATTCTGTTTTGGGGGAAAAAAAAAAAAAAAAGCTCTACCCTAAAATGCTTGCAGAGCTGATAGGCTTCAGAGAATCACTGAGAGGTTCACCAAAGAAGGGACAAGAAGAGGAAATGAAAACAGGATACTTAGTTGAAAGGCTGAAAGCAGAATGATTAGACATTCAGGTCTTCTACCCCTGCTGACTGTCATCTGGTCACACCATCAGGCAAGAAAGAGGGAAATTCTCCAGAGAAATTGGCCAATAGATACTCGAGAATTGGAGATAAAGTGATGGCAGAAAGCAGGTGGATTGAGCAAAGCTGATGATTGAGATGTGCTTCTTGGATTCCTTTTCTTCCCTCACTTCAGGAATGCAGGAAGAGGAGAATGCAAGGAATCGTCTCTGGAGAAAACAAACAGCCCCAGAGAGAAGACACTAACATTTGGAGATCATCTAATGAAATGGCTGGTTTCTTTCCCAACCACCATGCAACAAAGCCCAGGAGTCAACAGGCTCTTCCCAGGAGCAGTTTCCAATCAATTTTCAATATCTCATTCTTCAAGGCTAGCTGAGGATTACCCTCATGATGAAAAATAGAGATTATAGTAAAAAGACAAAAGGATCCTAAAAGATCAGACATAATGCTGAGAATCAGAGGAAACATCAGTAGCTTCATACTAATATTTTCACAGGAAACCTCCCAAAAAATTTGCTGTGAAAAACAGGAAACGAAGAAATGTCATAAGGTAAAAATATGCTACTGAAATAAAAAAATTGATAGATACTAAGGATAAGAGACATGGAAATTGAAAAATAATAGATAAGTATAAGCTTAGATGATCTACCCAGGAAATCTAACTAATTGGAAATTAGCCAGAAATTCCAGAAAGAGAATTAGAAATTAGTCATTCCAGAAAGAGAAACTGAAGAAAATGAAGATGAAGAAACTATTGAAGAAATAGGTTGGGCGCCGTGGCTCATGCCTATAATCCCAGCACTTTGGAAGGCTGAGGTGGGTGGACCACCTGAGGTCAGGAGTTCAAGACCAATGTGGCCAACATGGTGAAACCCTGTCTTTACTAAAAATAGAAAAAGTAGCCAGGCATGGTGGCAGGTGCCTGTAATCCAAGCTACTCAAGAGACTGAGGCAGGAGAATCACTTGAACTTGGGAGACAGAGATAGCAGTGAGCCAAGATCACTCTATTGCACTCGTCTGGGCAACAAGAGTGAAACGCTATCTCAAAAAAAAAAAATCAATAAGAGATAAAGTCGGGGATGTGTGGGAATTGGGCGAGGGGGAGTGGGGAGGGGAGCTTTATTTGGTATTTTAGAGATTTTGATTGCTACTCTGAGTGACTCCATATCAGTTCAACAAGAGTCCTTCTTTTGTTTATATACAGATTTCTCTATTGTATAATTGTACCATGGTTTAATAAACCTGTGTACTATTTGGGAATTTGGATAATTTTTAATTACAAATTAGAAACCTAGCAAATTACAAATACTGCAGGGTGAAAAAACTAATGTATAGGTTGTTTAGAATTTCTGGAGGTATAATTTCAGGGTGAATTTCTAAAAGCTGGATTGCTACATCAAAGGATAAGTGCATAAGTAGTTTTGTTATCTATTCCCAAATTCCCTTCTATATCACCTGCATACCAGCAGCATACCTCCTGCATATCAAATTCCCTTCCATATCATGGGCATACAGCAAGGCTTGAGAGTGCCCATTTCTCCTTTTTTTTCACCAACAAAGTGTGTTGTCAAGCTTTTGAAATTTTGTCAGTCTGACATGTGAAATTGTAGCTTTGTGTAGTTTTAATTTTCATTACTCTTAGTACAAAAGAAGTTGAGCCACTATTACATGCCTGAGGATCATTTGTGAGTCTTTTTCTGTGGTATGTTGGTTCTTGTCTTCTATTTATGTTTCTCTCAAGTTTTTTTTTAACCCTTTTTATTTTGTTAAGAGCTATTCATGTAGTTCATGTAGGTTGCATTTTTTTTTTTTTTGGTGGGGAGGTGGAGTTTCATTCTTGTCACCCAGGCTGGAGTGCAATGGCATGGTCTTGGCTCACTACAACCTCTGCCTCCCAGGTTCAAGGGATTCTCCTGCCTCAGCCTCCCAAGTAGCTGAAACTACAGGCTCCTGACACCACACCTGGCTAATACTTTGTATTTTTAGTAGAGAAGGGTTTCACTATGTTGACCAGGCTGGTCTTGAACTTCTGATCTTGTGGTCTTCCTGCCTTGGCCTCCTAGAGTGCTGGGATTACATGTGTGAGCCTCTGTGCCCAGCCAGTTGCAAATATTTTATCCCAGCTAGTCATTGTTTTTTTTTTTTTTTTTTTTTGTTACACGATTCTGCCATGTTAAAAATTGGACTTTGTTATTATATGGTCAAATTTATTAATTTTCTCTTAATTGCTTCCAGATTTTGAATCATGGATAGAACAGCTTTCTTTATATCCTACACCCAGGAACTTACTTATATTTCTTGTGGTTCCTGTACCTTTTTCTTTCACTGTACCTTTTCATGACATGAAAAATAGTTTTATTTAGCCTTTTGTTAAAATGGCTCCCCTATTGTTCCAACATCATTTAGTAAGAAGTCTGTCTTCTTTTCAGTGATTTGAAATGCTCCCATCATCGAACTAAATGTTCACCTGTACTTGGGACGATTCCTTCCTTTTCTGTTCTATTGTGTTGGATTGTCTTCCTCTGTGCCTGTGCAGTTTCAATCATAGAAGTTTCACACTGTTTTCTACTGTCTTGTAGGGTCAATCCTCCTCTTTCCTCTTCTTTTTCAGCTGGTTCCTGGTTTTCTTCTCTGTGTGTGTGTGTGTTTTCATACACCCTTTAGAATCAACTTATTCATCTCTAAATAAAACTTGTCCATCTCTAGAAAAAATTATTATTTGTATTTGAATTGCTTTAAACTTACATATTAACTTGTGAAGAGCCGACATCTTTGAGATGTTGGTATCTTATCACAGAACAAGGAATGTCCTTTTATATCTTTCAACCAGGCTTTGAAGGTTTCCCTTGTATGACTTTTTCAAATCTTTTTGTTAAGTTTATTCCTAAGAATTTTATTTTTATTTTATTGGTACCAAAATGATGTTTTCTTTTCCTTCACGCTTTATAACTTGTTATTGATTGTATGTATGAAAGCTACTGATTTCTCAATGTTTAGTTCATAGCCTGTTGTCTTACTGAGTTCTCTTGTTTACAGTAGCTTTGTCATTGATTTTCTTGGCTTTCCCAGATGGACTGTCATATCAACTGCCTTCCTGTCTTTCCACGCACTCCCAGCCTGACTCTTCATTCTGACATGAGCTCTACAGCTGTCCTACTGGTGTTGGATATAATTTTCCTGCATACATAAGATTTTCAATATTCTTTGTCTCCTAGTTTTCCTGCAGACTTTGGTTAGGGGTGCTTTTATCTCTTTCATACTAGTTTATCTGCATGGTTTTTGAAGACAGTATGAAGGAATTTGGATTTTAATTGTCCCCATTATCCTATAAGAACCTTGAAGTCCTGATTCTGTTAAGTGTGAACTATTTTCAATATTGAGAAAATTAGAGTAATACAATGAATAACAATATACTTGATACCGAGCCCCATCTTTTTTGTCTTATTTTATTTTTTGCTATGTTTGCCTCAGATTGCTTTTCTTTTGATAAAAAGAAAATATCTCATAGATACGCTTAAAGCTTGCTCTGTGTCGCTCACCAGTCATATTCCCCTCTTCCTCAGGAGTAACAACCATTCTGACCTCAATATGTATAACGGTCACCTATGCTTTCCTACTTTAATGAAGTATTATATATTTTTTTAAATAAAGCATTATTGCTTTAAATGTTTGTAAGTGTTTTTAGGAGGAGGATTTTGTTGTACATATCTTCCTGCAACATGCTTTTATCTTGGTTTATTTCAATTTCTGAATCATATTCTATTTGTCTCTAACTGAATTTACTTATTCATTCTTCCATTCATGGACATTAGGTTATCTTAGATGTTTGTTTTGTTATTTATTTACTTATTTTGGAGAGAGAGTCTTGCTCTGTCATCCATGCTGAGTGCAGTGGTGGAATCTTGGCTCACTGCAGCCTTGACTTCCTAAGCTCAAGCTATCCTCTTGCCTCAGCCTCATGAGTAGCTGGACCTATAGGTGTGCGCCACCATACTTGGCTCATTTTTATTTTTATTTTTTTGTAGAGACAGGGTCTCACCATATTGCCCAGGCTGATCTCAAACTCCTGGGTTCAGGCAATCTGGCTGCCTCAGCCTCCCAAAGTGCCAGGATTATAGAACCACCATGAGCCACCATGCCCCGCCTGTTTTATTTTTGATTAGAATTGGCTGCAGTGAGGATTCTCAATACACATGTCTCCTTGTTGCTTGGATGAGAATTCCTAGAAGATATGTGTCTAGGGATAGAAATGCTGGGTGATGTTGCTTAATTGTTCCTTGTTTCATGCCAAAACTAGTGTTTAGAAATCAATATGTAGTTACATAAGCACCAACACTTGGCACATCAGATCTTTACATTTTTTTAGGACTTCAATAGGTTTTGAAATGTTCTTTTTTTTTTTTTTCTGAGGCTTCATCAATACAACGCAGTTACTTTAAAATACTGAGTCCTTTCTGTAAAGACAATGGCATTACTTATAAACAGCTTTATACACAATGAACGCTAAGGGATTTACCAGCTTTCAATCTCTAACCTGAATTAGTATGTAAACAATAATAATAATTGCCATTTATTGAATTTCTGCTAAAAACTTTACATAAGCAATCTTTGACTTTATAGATGTCCAATGAAGCAGGAATAAATAAATTTATTTATTAGATGAGGAAACAGACTCAGTTTTCAAGGACATTTCCAAGTCACAGAGCCATTAGGTGAAGGTAAGATGTGAAATTGATCTTGTGGTGGTGCAGTCTGGTCCTCCTGTGAGTCTCACCCCATACCATCCTGTGTCTCCCAGGCAGAAGCTGTGCCTCTTGTTCTGTGAACCCACTACCCTTTCCACTGATGGGCTGTCACCTGCATTGTTGCAAGTGCCAAGTCATTTTTACAGAAGTCTATTTTTTCTTTTAATATTCTCTGCAAATTGTTGACTGCCTACTCCAGTCAGTAAATGGGATGAGTTGCACTGCAACTATCTGACCTCTTTCTTCTCATGCATGATCTCAGCATTTTCTTTTTTGGTTATATTTATTGTCTTTGCAATCCAGCACTCGCCTTCAAAATGTGTAACAAGGTGTGGCAAATAGATAGCTAAAGGGAATTACTAACCCAAAAAGACAAAAACCAAACCATAAAACAATGTAAAAATGGACGTCTTTGTTGACAGTTCTTAGGCCATCCCTCTGCTGGCCAGTTCTCTATTTAGCTCCTGGCTGGGTGCCATGCTGCTGTGGCCAGCCCACCCTCCATAGCAGGATTGCCTTGACCATGTCCTCCTCTTCAGGTTCTTTTCCTTTGTGCAGCCTAAAGAGAGGAAGACAACCTCTTTGCATTTCATGGCTGTGTTCCAGACAGCCTGGTGATCTGCAGAGATGCACAATGAAAACAGAGCATTTGAGCACCACGTTTTCCCACAGTCTCCATTCTTGAGCAGAAACTGCAATTTTCTCTTTTCCCTTGCCTCCCCCAGACTTTGTTTTTTCTTTCTCAAAAAAACCCTCCAGATAAGTTTCCTAACTCTCCCCAAACAAAAGGGCTGAAAACTCCATTTTAGACTTGCAGCCAAATCCTGATGCTAGCCACCAAGTTTTAGAGAAATTGAGATTGACTCTCTGTTGGGTACCTTATCACATCTTGAGGATCAAAATTATATAGGGTAAAATGGCACAGTAGTAATGCATAGATTCAAATATTTGTTAAATGTATTGAATTGAATGACTTTTTCTTCAGCAATGATTTATTTGACCATTGAGGTCTCTTCCAAGGTTTTCCAGAAAGGGGTGAAACTCATAGACAGGGTATGATATCCGAAAATTAATGATGGCTGGTGGGAAGCTGGAGAAAGACGACTGGCAGGACTGTGTTATCTGTCCTGCCCAGAACAGCGGGCCACTCGTTAGAGAGGGACAACTGTCCAGCAGTTTACTTGGCTTTACCAACTGCAGCTATTTTATCAATTTACCTGGGAAAAGAGTAGATGAGTACCAGACTCTAAGACATGGATTCACACTACTAACAGTTACGCAAAAATTATAAACTCGGATATTAATTTACTGATTTTAAATGGTAAGTGCATGTGGGTCTAGAATGTTTTTTCTGCAAATTTTAATCCCCACATCTTTAAAAAACCATTTTTATACTTATTAGGGAGCAAAACTTTCCTGAAGTGATATGAGATGTTTAATTTACTTTTCATCTTCCTTCATGTGAATATTTATGGACTGTTCTCCAAAAATACGTTTTGTTTCATGGTGTTGCCCTAGACCCTGCTGGAGTTAGTACGTAATTAATACACTATATATACATATATACACTGTATGTGTACATATATACACACAAAATTGATATGTATATTATTTCTGTACAATATACATTAATATGTGTACTGTATTCTTTCTAGAATTAAAAAATAAATGAATTTTTTAGCACACTTGGTCCCAAAGATTTTGGGTGAGGAACAGTGGGCTTGTGCTGCCAGGGGTCAGAGGCCTTACACCCAGCCCTGAGTGAAATCCCTCACTGGTGTCAAGGTGTCTGAGAAACAGGACCCCAACGCCAGCAGGGAAGCATGGCACCTGATCAGAAGAAGCTGGCTGAGCACCAGTCTTGTGAAGAGCCTGTGAGAACCCTCTTTAATTGTAACCCGAGAGCCCACTCTTTAACCAGACCACTCAATGTGTCAGTTTGTTTTTCCCATACAAAGATCTGGATAAACCCCTAAACTGTCCTACCGCCAAATTTTTGTGTGTCCATATTCCCTAGCAATAATAAATGACTTCTGTCATTGGAGCACTGCTTCAAAATTCATCAAATCATAATTTACAAGTGTCTCTCTCTCTCTGTTTTTGTCTCTCTCTGCCTCATCTCTCTTTATATACATACATACACACACACACACACACACACATACACACACACACACATATATTGAGACAGGTTCTTGCTCTGTTGCTTAGGCTGAAGTGTAATGGCATGATCGTAGCTCACTGCAGCCTCCCAGGCTTACGTGATCTTTCTACCTCAACCTCCCAAGTGGTTAGGACTACAGGCACACACCACCATATTAGACTACTTTTTGTATTTTTTTGTAGAGATTGGGGTCTCACTATGTTACCCAGGCTAGTCTCCAACTCCTGGGATGAAGTGATCCTCCTGTCTTGGCCTCCCAAAGTGCTGGGATTACAGGTATGAGCCACCGAAACTGGCCTAAATGTTTTTTAATTGAAATATAAACACACGCTGAAAAGAACACAGATCATAAGCATAGAGGTCAGTGATTTTGTATAAACTCAATATCTCTGATAACTGATATCCAGATCAAGAAACAGAACCTCACCCAGCTCCCCAGGGGCTCCCCTCATGCTCTCTTCCAATCATGACTCGTAATATATCTTATTGGGGTCTACCTGATGAGATTCCAGCAGGCACGCTTGGGATTTTGAAGATCTGTGGGGGACACACTCTTCTCCCTAACCACATTTGCAAAATATCATTTAATGGGGTTGACACATTGGAAATATTTGCATAAATAGCTCATTCTTTTTCTTTGTATGAATTCCTATTTATTCCTATGACACTGACTTTCTCTGGGCTTGTCATCCAATTATTGGATGTCTCTTACTTGTGGTCTGCAGTTATTGTGCGTTAACTAGAACTGTTCATCAAAGATTCCAGGAAGGTCAAGAGCATATGTGAGTTTGGGAGGGGAAAAAGCCTGTTCTCTTTTCTGGGAAAATCTAAAGTATGACAACAAGATATGATCGAGTACGCTGGAAAATTGTTGTTGGGCTGCCCAAACATACATTGCTGCTAAAGTAGCAAATCAGCCTAGCCTCATTTTGGTATCTGCTTTTTTTTCTTTTTTTGCATTTGCATCTGATGCTTCTGTCATCTCTGTCCTATGCACTTGGGGGATTTGCTTCTCAATCAGAGGAAGTGGTGATGGAGTACAGGACCAAGCTTAAGTCAGTCAGGGTATTGCCCTAGTTCCTGGGCCAGAAGTGTACACATATAAAGGAGGTTGATTGTCAGCTTGCTGTGGAGGGCGGTGGGGCAGAAATATGTAACTAGCTCTACTTAGTCCCATACAAGCATACAAGTAGAGGTCCTAGAACTTTCCTTTCCCCAACATCTCTACTTTCTCTGAGTATTCAAGGCATCACCCTTTATTTTTGGGGGAATTAGAATGGTCCTGACATGGGCATTGTATCAAAAGTAAAGTTTGATGAGCCCATCACAACCTTGCTAGGTCCTGGGTGGGCTGCTGTTGACTGGATGCCTCCCAGCCTGGCATAAGAAGTTTAGCAATGCCTTGCTGCTTGGCACAGGTCGGTGGCACACTGCCTTGCCTGGATGGGCTCTGGTTTCTGCAACAGCTCCCCTGAGCCCCAGCGATGTAGACTGAAGGTGTCACCTGCCTGCATTTGGCTCTCCTTGACATTGACTTGGCATTCCTCCACATGGTGCTCTAGGTTGAGGAGTCTCCAGTCTCCTCTCTCCTTTTCCTCTTCTGTCTTCCTGCCCTTTTAGCCAGGAAAACCTTCATCATCTTCTGCAGACCAAGGAGGCCTAACTTTTTATGAATTTCTATTTTCCATCCAATTTAGTGAATCAATGTTACGCCCTGCTTCTTTCAAGCTTTGCCTTTTGAGGGAAAAAAAGCCTTCTGGCCAGGCACAGTGGCTCACGCCTGTAATCCCAGCACTTTGGAAGGCAGAGCCAGGTGGTTCACCTGAGGTCAGGAGTTCGAAACAAGCCTGACCAACATGGAGAAACCCTGTCTCTACTAAAAATACAAAATTAGCTGGGTGTAGTGGCTCATGCCTGTAATCCCAGCTACGTGGCGGGCTGAGGCAGGAGAATCGCTTGAACCCATGAAGTGAAGGTTGTGATGAGCTGAGATCTCACCACTGCACTCGAGCCTGGGCAACAAGAGCAAAACTACATCTAAAAAAAAAAAAAAAGAAAAAAAAAACTGCCTTCTTTCCTCCTGCAGTGCCTGACTCTTGTAAAACAATAGCTTCAATTTTCACAATCATGGTTTACAGATTTCAAGAGTCTTTTTTGGAAGTCAAAATGTGGACAATTGACCTTGTCTTAGAGAATAGGTGGGGAGGGCACCCAGATGCAAGTACAAACCAAAAACAAAAAGAATTTTAATATAAATGTGAAGTACTATTTCATGACACACGTTATCTTTGTTCTCTAAATAGAGTGACACTCAGAATCCCAGCTGGCAATGGGTTGTGAGCCAGGAAGGATATAGCCCAGGGTCTCGGCAGCCATCATTTTTTTTTTTTTTTTTGGAAGAGGTGGGGTCTCACTGTGTTTCCCAGGCTGGTCTCAAATTCCTGTGCTCAAGCAATTCTCTCCACATTGCCTCCCAAAGTGCTTGAATTATAGGCGTGAGCCAACATGCCTGGTCTTTGTCAGTCTCCTTGCTATGTAAAGGTGAATTGGACAATGAAGACACATGGGCCAAAGGTATTAGTTAGCTAGGGCTGTAGTATCAAAGTGCAGCTTCAACAGCAGGCATTTTTCTCCTCAGTTCTGGAGACTGGAAGGCCAAAATCAAGGCGTTGGCAGGGTTGGTTTCTCCTGAGGCCGCTCTCCTTGGTTAGTGGATGACGTCTTCTTCCAGTGTCTTCACATGGTCTTCCCTCTGTGCCTGTCTGTGTCCTGATCTCTTCTTATAAGGACACCAGTCACATTGGATTAGGACGTACTCCTACAGACTCTTTATTTTACCTTAATTACTTTTTTTTTTTTTTGAGATGTAGTTTTGCTCTAGGCATCCAGGCTGGATTGCAATGGCATGATCTCGGCTCACTGTAACCTCTGCCTTCCGGGTTCAAGCGATTCTCCTGCCTCAGCCTCCTGAGTTGCTGGGATTACAGGTGCCCGCCACCACGCTCAGCTAATTTTCGTATTTTTAGTAGAGACAGGGTTTCACCATGTTGGCCAGACTGGTCTTGAACTCCTGACCTCAGGTGATCCACTCACCTTAGCCTCCCAAAGTGCTGGGATTACAGGTGTGAGCCACTGAGCCCAGCTTATTTTACTTTAGTTACTTTTTTAAAAGTCCCTATACCCAAATAATTCAGTCACATTCTGAGATATTAAGTAGTAGGGGGTCCACAAATAAATTTTGAGGGGACCCAATTTAGCCTGTAACACTTAAATAGCAATTTTCCAAATTTCTTTATTTCTTTTAACAATTTAATTTTAATTCACTTGTTTCTAATTTGTTTTCAAATTACTACAATAAGTAAAGTTCTTCTGTGTGCTTTCTTGCTCCCTGAGGCAACTGCAGTGAAATTGGCTCTTGCTGAATTGGTTACTGCCAGGTAAGACTGAAGAAGCCAAGAAGGGGAGAGAGAAACCAGATCCTGATTACATCAGCAGCACAACCTGCAGCACCTAAAGCCACTGCTTGTTTACTTGAGCCAAGAAAATCCCTGTGGCTCAAGCCAGCTGGGATTGGGGTTTCAGTCACTTGCAACTGAGGGTCCTAATGGGTATGCACACAGTGGCATTCTTCCCTCCCATCCCACTTGGGGGTGCTAGAATTATTACTATTATTATTTGGAGACAAGGTCTCACTCTTTCACCCAGGTGGCGCAATCATGGCTTACTGCAACCTCAACTTCCTGGGCTCAACTGATATTCCCACTTCAGCCTCCCAAGTAGCTGGAGCCACAGGTGCGTGCTCCTATGCTTGGCTAATTTTTGTATTTTTTGTAGATACAGGGTTTTGCCATGTTGCCCAGGCTGATCTTGAACTCTTGGCCTCAAGTGATCTGCCTTCCTTGGCCTCCCATAGTGATGGGATTTCAGGCATAAGCCACTCCTCCCAGCAGTTCTAGAATTATTTTTATTAATTTTTGCTAAGCTGAAAATAATTGCCTTTAAACATCTAAATAATTTAAATTATTGATATAAATATATAGCTGTTAACATTTTTTATTGATAAATACTTTCCCCATAATGAATTGGACATAGTTTGAGTGCATGTCTTAGTCCATTCAGGCTCCTATAAGTAAATACCATAGATGGGGTAGCTTATGAACAACAAAAATTCATTTTTCCCAGTTTGGGAGGTTGCACAGTCCAAGATCAAGGTGCTGATGGATTTGGTGGGTGATAAGGCACACTTCCTCACTCACAGTTTGTGTTTTCTCTGTGTCTTCCCATGATGAAAGGGGTGAAGGGTCTCTTTTTTTTTTTTAAGATGGAATTTTGCTCTTGTTGCCCAGGCTGGAGTGCAGTGGCGTGATCTGAGCTCACTGCACCTTCTGCCTTGTGGGTTCAAGCGATTCTCCTGCCTCAGCCTCCTAAGTAGCTGGAATTACAGGCGTGTGCTACCACGCCCAGCTAAATTTTTGTATTTTTAGTAGAGACGGGGTTTCATCATGTTGACCAGGCTGGTCTTGAACTACTGACCTCAAGTAATCCACTGACCTTGGCCTCCCAAACTGTAGGGATTATAGGCATGAGCCACCGTGCCCTGCAGGTCTCTTCTTATAAGGGCACTAATCCCATTCATGTGGGCTCCACCCTCTTGACCTAATCACCTTCCAAAGGCCCCACCTCCTTCACATTGGGAGTTAGGTTTTCAACACATGAATTTTAAGAAGACATAAAGCATTCAGATTTCAACAGTGCAGTTTGATAAGTTTTGATAGAGGACCACATTCATGAAACTACTACCACATTCCCAAGCAATCCTGTATCTCAAAGGTCATTCTTATTTCTTCATATTCTTTATGTTGTTTGTCATTTTCTGCAGTCAAAACTGCCTAAAAAAGAACTTAAATTTTCTCTTTAGCATTGATTTTTACTCTTATTTTGGGAGGTTCAGTACTAATGCAATGGGAGAACACTCCCAAAGGGAAGCTTAAACCAAAGGAGTGAGAACAGATGACTTTTTACTTGTATATTTTAATTAAGTGTCATTTACTGAGTGCATGCTACATGTTTGACACTGTTCCAAGTTATAATTTTTCTTGTTTACTCTTGAAAATAAGCACTTGGGGTAGGTACTCTTATTTTCCAATTTTACAGATTAGGAAACTCAAAAATAGAGCAGTAAGCTTGATCAAAGTTAAGGAGCTCACGGCTAAATTCATGTTATGGCTCAATCAGGTTCCCCCCATATTCATATGTTGAAGTCCCAACTTCTAATACCTCAGAATGTAACTGCATTTGGAGATAAGGTCTTTAGAGGCAATTAAACTAAGTGTTAGGGTGGGCCCTATTCCAATAGGACTTCTGTCTTTATAAAAAGAGGGAGAGAACCGGGGGTGTGTAAGTCAACAAAGAAAAGTTCACCTGAGGACACTATAAGAAGATGGCCATCTGTAAGCTAAGGAGAGAGGCTTCAGGAAAACATGATCCTGCCAATGCCCTGATCTTGGACTTCCAATCTCTAGAACTGGAAGACAATAAATTTCTATTGTGTAGCCACTCAGTTTGCGGTATTTTGTTTTGGCAACTCAAGCAAACTAATACACATGGCCATAGGGACTTTGCAGGTGTGATTCTATTATGACTCTTGAGATGGGGAGTCTCTTAGACTGTTCTTGCATTGCTGTAAAGAAATATCGGAGACTGGGTAATTTGTAAAGAAAAGAGGTTTAGGGCTGGATGCGGTGGCTCACGTCTATAATTCCAGCACTTTGGGAGGCTAAGGTGGGCAAATCACCTGAGGTCAGGAGTTCGAGACCAGTTTGGCCAACATGGTGAAACCCTGTCTCTACTAAATATACAAAAATTAGTTGGGTATGGTGGCATGTGCCTGTTATCCCAACTACTTGGGAGGCTTGAGGCAGAACTGCTTGAACTTTAGAGACGGAGGTTGCAGTGTGCCAAGATCGTGCCACTGCACTCCAGCCTGGGCAACAGAGAGAGACTGTTTCAGAGAAAAAAAGAAAAGAGGTTTAGCACTCCAATCTGGGTGACAGTGTGAGACCCTGTCTTAAAAAAAAAAAAAAAGGAAAAGAAAAAACAAATGAGAGGTTTGTTTGGCTCACAATTTTGCAGGCTGTACAGGAAGCATGGCACTGACATCATTTGGCTTGTGGGGAGGCCCATGAAGCTTTTACTCATAGCAGAAAGCTAAGTGGGAGCTTGTGCTTCAATGGTGAAAGCAAGAGCAACAGAGAGAGTAGAGGGGAGAAGGCGCCACACACTTTTAAATGGCCAAATGTTTCAAGAACTCACTATCACAAAGACCAGTACCAAGCCATAAGGAATCTGCCCTCAAGATCCAAACACCTACCCCTCTCCTACCTGGCCCTACTTTCAGGGGAATTACAGTTCAGCATGAGATTTGGGTGGGGACAAACATTCAGACTATATCAGGGAGATTCTCCTGTGTTATCCAGATGAGACCCATGTAATCCTTAATTTTATTGTTTTTGAGATAGCATCTCCCTCTGTCACTCAGGCTGGAGTGTAGAGGTGTGATCTTGGCTTACTGCAACCTCTGCCTCCCAGGTTCAAGCAATTCTTATGCCTCAGGCTCCCAAGTAGCTGAGATTACAGGCATGGACCACCACGCTCATGCCCAGTTAATGTTTGTATTTTTAGTAGAGACAGGGATTTGCCATGTTGGCCAGGCTGGTCTCGAACTCCTGACCTCAAGTGATTCACCTGCCTTGGTCCTCAGAAGTTCTGGGATTACAGGCATGAGCCACCACACCCCACACAGAGTCCTTACAAGTGAAAGAGGGAGGCAGGAGAGTCAGAGTCACAGAAGGAGATGTGGCAAGGGAAGCAGTCAGAATGATGCAGCATGAGAAAGACTCCACTGGCCTTTGCTGCTTTGAAGATGAAAGAGAACCAGGAGCTAAGGAATGCAGCAGCCTCTAGAAACTGGAGAAGGCCAGGACAGGGCCTCTCCCCTGGATTTCCCAGCAGAAATGCAGCTCTGCTGACACCTTGATTTTAGCGCAGTGACACTCAATAGCAAACTTCTGACGTCTGCAACTGTAAGATCATACGTTTGTGTCATTTTAGCCATCAAGGTTGCAAGAATTTGTTATAGCAGCGAAAGGAGACCAATTCACATGGATTTTTTTTTTTTTTGCCTATAAAGAGGCATGACATTTCTAAATTTGAGAATCACTGCTGTAGGAGATTGACAGCTATTATAGATTTTGTTGTAGAGGAGGAATTTAAGAATCAAGTGTTAGAAAGGGTAAGTCAGATTGGAGTATAAATTGGAAAAGGTGAAGATTATGGACAGAGATGAAAAGAGAAGCTATTGTAATAGTTCAAACAAGAGATGATGAGTATCTGAACTTGGGCAGGACCAAGTTAAGTTTCAGGATAAGGGATGTATTTGGTAGTTTTAGCAGGAAGAATCAACAGTGCTTGTTAAGGAATAAGATAGGGTCTTGGATGACATTCAAGTTTGTGGTTAGGGGAACAGGGTATAATGTGGTACTAGTTTTGCTTGGTGTGTCTAAATTGAAAACCGGTGTTGAGGGGAGGAAAGTTTGAGCTGGAAATAGCCTTGATGTCATTGGTGTAGATAGATGTGGAAGCCACAGTTATGTAAGAGATCACTAAAAAAAAAAAGGCATAAGGAGGAAACAAATGGGCTGAGACTCAGGTTATTTACCTTATAAAAACTCAGTTACCTTTCAAATTGTTTTCTGCAAACAAAATCTTCACTTAAATCAACCATTTATAGGGAAAGAACCATTTAATGGGAACAGTTGCCAATAGATCTCCAAAACTATGGGTGGTCCATGGTCCATGTGATCAAATTTTGAAACTATTGCTACTGCTGTGATATCAGTGGGGCAGGGGGAGGAGACCATGTCTTAGTACAAGAAGCATGCAGACACTTTACAGTTCTTAAGGGGGTCATGTGGGACAGCTTGTGTTTTACTACATGAAGTTGCTGTCCCGATCTAATGGAGCAGCAAAATGGCTGTTACTTTATTTATTTTGAGATAGAATCTCACTCTGTTGCTTAGGCTGGAGTTCAGTAGTGCGATCTCAGCTCACTGCAACCTCTCCCTCTCGGGTTCAAGTGATTCTTCTGCCTCAGCCTCCTGAGTAGCTGGAATTACAGGGGTGCGCCACTATGCCCAGCTAATATTCGTATTTTTAGTAGAGGAGGGGTTTCACCATATTGGTCAGGCTGGTCTTGAACTCTTGAACTCATGATACGCCCACCTTGGCCTCCCAAAGTGCTGGGATTACAGGCATGAGCCACCGTGCCCAGCCAGATGGCTGTTATTTATTTAAACTATTTTTTGAGAGTCAAGAGTCAATAACAGGAAAGCAGTACAAGTGTGAAGAACCAGCACATGGGGGAAAAATTCCTCACATTTGCCTGATCTTGTGGGTGAGTCATGGCTCCCAAAATAGGTTACATGCGTTTGAAAGAAGAAATTGTGTCTTAAAAGCCTGTGGATTTTCATGCTACTCTCCTATGAACTATTTTGTGATATAGGCTCAGGTGTTTGATTCATACACTAAGGAGGAAATTTCCCAATTCCTGGTACAATTTAACCAATAAGAGTTTTTGCAAGTCATTCTCTTACATTGTTACTAAAACCTTTTAAACCTGCGCCCTTTGTGGGATAAAATGAGTGAAAAAGTAACCCCCCCATATATATATATGGGGGGGTGGGGAGCACGCAAGATAATCAGAAACACCTGATTATTCTTAGTCCAATGGCTTGTTTTATTTTGGAGCACAAGAGCTTACAGTTGTAAGCTCTGTATTTTGGAGCACAAGAGCTTACAGTTGTGATTTTCTTCTTACAGTGAAATTGCCTTTGCAAAATTGTAACTGAGGAAATTATGACAGTGAAAGAGATCAGACCTAAGCAACTCCATCTTGCTTCTAACCTTTAAGCCCTCCTTGTTCATTCCTGGGCAAAGGCTGAACTTACTTTGGGAAGGAATTCAGTTCATGGTTTGGCTCTGAAGCAAAACTGTTAACAGCCCTTTCCGGAAAAGACCCCCTTCTTGCCTGGGGACCAGTCTGCCTTTGCAGGACTAACAAATTCACTACAAGATTAGAAATTGTGGTTTAAAGGGTCATGCAGCCTCTGGCTCCAAGAGTCTGAACCTCCCCAAATTGCTCCTGGGGATAACATCACTATTGCAAAACCTAAGATCAGTGCTTGAGATATTTTGCAGACTCTATACCTGATAGATTACCACCAACCAGACTGGTAATCTGGCTCAGCCAGTTCTGCCATCCCACCCAGGAACAGAAGACAGCAAGAAAACCTCACTTCAACCCCCTACGATTCCATCTCCAACCCAACAAATCAGCATTCCCCACTTGCCAAGCTCCTACTGGCCAAATTATCTTTAAAAACTCTGATCCCCCAATTTGGGTAATAATAAAACTCCAGCCAGCTCTGAGTGAATTACTCTTTCTCCATTACAATTCCCCCTTCTCTTGACTTGATAAATCAACTGTTCAGGCAGCAGGCAAGGTGAACTCACTGGAGGGTTACAATAGTTAGCAATCGTATTTCCCACTTTGAAGGATGAAATGAAATCTGTGTTCTAATGTGTATTTTGTAGCACACTAATTTTGTGGGATTCAGGGCTTACCTAAAAAACAACAACAACAACAAAAAAACTCTTCAGTCAAATAAGTTTGGGAAACACTGGTTTAAACAAAATTAGACTGTTTCCTCAGCGTCTATGAAATTAGATTGTACCCACATATCTCCAGGAAAAAGTGGAGCTACATTTCCCAAACATACTTGACCTCAGCACCATAGTTTTTCTCCACTCTATCTTGTGAGGCTATTGTTCCATAGAAGGCTTAAAAAAAATTTTTTTTAAACATTGATATTGAGCATCTCATGTTCATGTTTAGGTAATGATTCCTGGGTATGTCATCTCCTAAACAAACTTGAGAATTACTGCTCTATGTCACCAGAAAAGGCTGGGAGATTACTAAACAGTAGACATAGAATGGCAAAGACCTCTGATTGTTCCCAGTATCCATTCTGATCATCAGCTTTTGATAATATGACTCCCAAATTTTAGCAATGCACAGGAAAGCCCAGAAAAGTCTTCCTTTTAAGCCTCCTTTGTAGGGGGTAAAAATATTGGATTCTAGAGGAACCAGTATGAGAAATCTCCATGTTATGACATATTTTAAGCTTCACCTCTCCTATTTCTGTTGGCTGGAATGCAGCTGTGATGGTAGGAGCCAGAGCAGCCATGCTGGGATGGGAGATGAAGCCTGAAGTTGAGAATGGCAGAGAAATATGATAGAAATACCCTAGGACCTGTCAAGATTGTAGAGCCATCATATCTACCCTGAAGTGCCTACATGGTGTTTTAGATAAAAGAGAAATAAACCTTAATCTGGTCTAAGCCATTTTTAAATTGTGGAGCCTTTGTAATAGCTACTGAATTTATATCTTAACTAATCACTGGGCATATAAATTAGGACAAATGAGAAACGTGAGGATATGACAACCCTGGGTGCTGAATGTATTCAGAACAGTTGTGGTTTGCTGGTTAAGGAGCTGATGGGGTGTTTTTATTTTCTGATTATTATTATACTGCTTTCTTATTGCCATCTTCATTGTAAACAATGCAATATTAGCTGTAGTTTCCCTTCTTCCCAAGGCTATTATGCTTATTGAAATAATTTATTTACATTTTATAGGTTTTTTTTTCTTTAGAATTCAAGGTAGAAATTTTGACATACTGTTTCTTGCAACAAACGAATTCTTTATTTTCTCAGACCGGTTTTTAAAAGAAACACAGAATGTCCAGGAGGCGTGACAAACCTGAATTGTCATTTCTGTCTTCTTGCCACCTGCAGCAGAAGAAGGTTAAATTCAGCAAGCATTTATTGAAGACCTACTGTATACTGTGTACCATCTCACTTTGTGCTAGATGCTGTGACAGTAACAGATGACAAAGTCCCTGCTATTAAATAGACTACAAACTGGAGTTCCTGCCCTGCTTTTATTGGATTTGTTTTGCACGGATGTGCTACATAGGGCTCCCCTTTCCACGTCCACCTTTACCAATGTGGGATTTAATGAACAAGTGGTGAACACCTACTGTTACAGATTGTTGCTACAGATATTATGACTTTATAGATGTGAGAAACATGATCCTTTAAGATTAATTAAAAGAGCACATGTAGCAATGAGCAAACAGTATAACAGCATGAAATTAAACATTGCTGATTTAATAGCTACAGGCATCCAGGTGGTCAGTTTTTGCCCCGTGCATGACAGATTTCTAATAGTCTCCATAGGAAAAATTTCTGTAGCTCTCTGACAAAAAATTAATTTCCTTATAAAGAAAAGAAGAGTTAGGAGTGAGAGAAGATGAAGTGTATACAGTTGTGATGTGAAACGGAAAGGATTCCCCCTCACACCCCCAACCTCTGTTTTGATGCATCCCATTTGTCATTTTCATTGTTGCCTAGATTTGCAAAATCACTTGTAGTGTCAAAGAACATGCTTAGAGCGTCAGAAAAGAAAACACGGTAACCAGCTTTGATGAAGATACATGAGCCCTTTTTCTAAATAACTTGCTTGTGTCCGCTGATGCTGCCTTCGTGATTTACTGAAATGTCTGCCCAAGAGAAGACCCACGTTTTCTAGATGAGGGAAGTCCTTGTGATATATCATCTGCAGACAAACAATCACAGATTCTTCTCCATAGTCACACCTCATAGTCCTCTTTAGTCCTCAGGCATCCTGTGCTTTTAAGGCAATTTTTCTTTGTCGTTATTCACAGCATCACCACAAATGTGTGGAGTTCCAGTTTTTGGATAGCACAGGAACAAAAATGATGGCAGGATTTTTTGAGGCCAAAGTTGAGCCTTAATAATTGTCTTGACTGGGCATAGTGGCTCACACCTGTAATCCCAGCACTCCGGGAGGCTGACACAGGAGGATCGTTTGAGTCCAGGATTTTGAGACTAGGCTGGACAACATAGTGAGACCCCATCTGTACAAAAAAAAAAAAAAGTAAAATTAGCGGGGTGTGGTGGTGTGAGCGTGTAGTCCTAGGTTCTCAGGTAGCTGAGATAGAAGGATTGCTTGAACCAGGAGGTCAAGGTTGCAGTGAGCCATGATCGTCCCATTGTGCTCCAGCTTGAGCAACAGAGCAAGACCCTGTCTCAAAAAAAACAAAAACAAAAAACAAAACCAAAAAACTCCAAACTGTCTTTTGTCTACCCCCAGTAGAAAGAGTGCTGGGAACCAAATCGGGAAAGATAAGTGGAGCATGAGTGGAGTCAGAAGGCTTAGGAAGGGAGGTGTGGAAAGAAAAGACTCTGAGCACCTCCTCTATGTCAGGCATGTACTTCCCTTTCCTTCTCTCATTTCATCCTCACTACAAGATAGGCACAAGTATTTTGTGAAAAAGAAAATTCAGATTTAAATAATTTACTCAACTGGACAGCTGGATTCAGTCTTTCATCTGTCTATAATTGTTGACAAAGGGCAAAGCAGAAGTGACCTGTGTGATCTAAAACATGGAGGTCATTTTCCTAAATGTCCTGTATTGTTTGTAGCCTCTTGAGACCTTCTCAAACAATGGGCTATAGAGTGGGAACCCATGTCATAACTGAAATAAAATTTTCTGATGACCTAATAAATGGCAGATCACATCAACTGTTATTGATTTTGGGGAAAATGTGATATTTCCTGCACACTGATGTTACAGTCTGCAATTTGTATGTACCACATATGTAAAGTGACCCAGTGAGTTTTAATCATTGTGAATATTAACATTATGTGGATGCCACCCTCAGAGAATAGTTTGTATTTATTTTATTGGCTCTTAAGATCATGCATTAGAGACATCCAAACCTAAGGCAGACCTCTGGCTTCTTTGCATTCTTTTTAGCTGACTCATGGTGCAATTCTCCGTCTCTATCTCAGCCATTTTCAAGGCAGGCACTGGTGCAGACAATAAAATCTTTTAACACAAATGTTCAAGACACCCTTAAGAGTAAGATCAGGAAGCTGACAGTTTTAATAGAGAGGTGCATATCTGAATTGTTGCCTCGACCTTCACCATGAAAGGTAAGCATCACACACAACAGTCAGAACTTTATGTCTGCGAAAAGCTTTAACAGGGCAGGGCTTGTGTCCTGCAGACAAACATTCTCCAAGAAAAAAAAAAATTCCTCTGAGAAAAAATAAATATTCCTGTAATCACAGATGGTGTGGTATATTTGCTCAACCTCAGGGTAGGAACATTCTGTTTCTCTCTGGGTGGGAATGCAGATACTAATAATAATGAAGATGAATGAAGATTCCTGAGATTCCTTGTTTCAGGGAATAAATCCTTTGCTCCTCTTGTTCTATTTTTAGGAAATTGTCTGGGAGCAGGCTGCTTCCTGCTACAATTGCCAACAGTGGGCAGACAGAGAAGGAAAGGCAAAGGTGGGGGCGAGAAGGAAACTGCTCGGCCGCCTCCCTTGCCGCATGCTTCAGAGCCGTACAAGTATTCCAAATATGGGAAGCAAAGAGTTTCTCTTCCTTACTCTTGGTAGTGACTTAAAAATCCTCTTTTCTACTTTCTGATTGAATGTTTGGCCTGAGAAGAATTGCAGCAGGCTAGAAAAAATTTTGTTCTTTTTATTCTTAAACGGGATGTTTTGAAGTTAGCATTGCAGATGTGTTCAAATAATAGGCACATCAGGACCTCGATGATGGAACAGCTGAAAACATTCTGCATGAGACTGAACTTAGATGGTAGGGCATGCCGCTGGCTATAGGACTAGATTGGACTACATCTGGGCAGACCTCAGGGGTTGGGAATTGGGACTGTGGCAGCCGCTAAGGGAGACAAGGAATCTGGGCGAATTCTTGACCAATTCAAACCCCTGTAGCTTAAAAGAGCATCAGCAACTTCCCACTAACTAGTTTTGCTGGGATTTGTTTCTTCTGAGACTCAAAACCACCTACATCAACAACTTCTTGCCTGTGTAAACATGACTGTATTATTTGGCCATCTTCGCTAACATGACTTCACTCCTGTGCCTTACTATTCCAATGAAGTGGATCAGAATATGGCATCCCAAAATATGCCACGTAGGCATAAAGATTGTTTTGAGCTGAAGTCTATTAAGAAGTAGTAAACACATAAAGAGCTCTCTCTCTCTTTGTCATCCCCGATCTGTCTAGAAGTAGGGCATAAGTTTCCCTTTGTGAAGTTTTCCCCCCTCCCATCTCACATGCAAGGAGGAGGAAAAACAACCGTTATCCCTGGAGACAGTACCAACATGGTCTGTACATATAAACCTTCCTAAAATTACCTTTATTTTTCATTAGTCTTCTCCTCCGTCGTACAATTTACTATTCTAGAAGCCCAACCCCTTTTCCTTCATTTTATCATTTCATCACAACTTATTGCCCTTTGTTAAAATGGTATATTACCCTCCAGCTATAACCACTTTTTTGGGGTCTTCACTTCTTTCCCATGAAGGTCTTTGTGTATATAAAGATAAAAGTACTGACAACAAAGAAAAAATACCTGCCTTTTCTCCTGATAACTGTCTTTTGTCAGTTTAATTAGCAGGCCTCAGGAACTGAATATTTCTCCCCACTCCTGCAAATGCTTGGCCAATAAGAAGAAAATTGCAAATAACTTTATTATTCACTTCAGGAATGTCCTGAAAAGCTCATTTAAATGAACATCAGACTGTTCCATCTTTTAACAGATAGCATCAGATATCTGCTTACCGTACAAGTCTCTTAAAAAGCTTCACCTGCAAACCCCCTTCTTATGATGTCTACAAATCCTAATGATTGTATGGTAACTATTGTCCTAAAAGTACCCTGCATTAAAAGACTCACCTTGGCCAGGCACAGTGGCTCATGCCTGTAATCCCAGCACTTTGGGAGGCTGAGGTGAGTGGATCACTTTATGTCGGTAGTTCTAGACCACCTTGACCAACAAGGTGAAACTGCATCTCTACAAAAAACAGAAAAATTAGCCGGGTGTGGTGGTGCTTGCCCATAATCCCAGCTACCTGGGAGGCTGAGGCAGGAGAATTGCCTGACCCTGGGAGGTGGAGGTTGCAGTGATCTGACATTGTGTGACTGCACTCCAGCTTGGGTGACAGAGTGAGTGAGACTGTATCACACACACACACACACACACACACACACACACACACATACACACGACTTACCTTAAACCAAACTGCCAAATCTCATATATATTCTGACTTTGCCCCATCCCTCTGAGATGCTATGTAGGCTCTATCAAAGTAGTGCTCTCCCTCACCAGTGAACTCAGCTTTTCTCATCAATGAGTTGCCTGGGTACTGTTTTCACAAGGCCTGCCATCTCCTTGATCTCTTAAAAGCATCTGCTTACTGATTTTTTGTTTTGTTTTTTTTTTTTTTTTGAGACGGAGTCTTACTCTGTTGCCCAGGTTGGAGTGCATTGGTGTGATCTCAGCTCACTGCAACCTCTGCCTCCTGGGTTCAAGCAATTCTCCTTCCTCAGCCTCCTGAATAGCTAGGATTATAGGTGTGTGCCACCATGCTGGCTAATTTTTGTATTTTTAGTAAAGACAATGTTTTGCCATTTTGGGCATGCTGGTATCAAACATGTGACCTCGTGATCCACCCACCTTGGTCTCCTAAAGTGCTGGGATTACAGACATAAGCCATGGCGCCCGGCCTATTTCTTCTTATCTCAAAACTCTCTTAGCTCTTGGGATCCTATACCCTTCTGGTCTCTTTCTATCCAGAAGGCATCTCACTTTCAAGACTTTCAGTGAACATCTCCAGGGAGATGACAAGAAAAGTATGTCTTCTTCAGAATTTGTTTTTACTTTTCCCTTCAATGAAAGGTTTTTTTTTTTTTTTAAATGTTGGAATAATGTTTTTTGTTTAAATGAATATGTAAGAAATAGTATAATTTCCATGTGTAATCAATATTAAATTATGAAATATTTTGTTTATGTCATTGCTCTTATTTTTGGAGATCCTTTAAAAATTTTTTTAGTTTTAAGTTTGTGGATACATAGTAGGTGCATATATTAAGTGAAATTTTTTGATGCAGGCATGCAATGTATAATAATTACATCATGGAGAATGAGAATTATATCCCCTCCAGCATGTATCCTTTGAGTTGCAAACAATCCAATTATATTCTTTTAGTTATTTTGAAATGTATTATTAAGTTATTACTGACTGTAGTCAACCTGTTGTGCTAACAAATAGTGAGTCTTATTTCTATTTTTTTCTGTACCCATTTACATTAACCATCCCCACTTCACCCTCACCCCCTACTAGTCTTCCCAGCCTCTGGTAACCAACCTTCTACTCTCTATGTCCATGAATTTAATTGTTATGATTTTTATATCCCACAAATGAGTGAGAACATGTGATGCTTGTCTTTCCCTGTCTTGCTTATTTCACTTAACATCATAATCTCTAGCTCCATCCATGTTGTTGCAAATGGCAGGATCTCATTCTTTTTTGGGACTGAATTATACTCCGTTGTGTATATGTACCACCTTTTCTATATGCATTCACCTATTGGTAGACACTTTGGTTGCTTCCAAATCTTGGCTCTAGCAACAAACGTGGGAGTGCAGCTATCTCTTTGATAGACTGATTTCCTTTCTTTCAAGTCTGTATCCAGCAAGGGGGTTGCTGGATCATATGGTAGCTCTATTTTTAGTTTGTTGAAGAACGTCCAAAGTGTTCTCCATAGTGGTTGTACGAATTTACATTCTCACCAAGTACATGAAGGTTCTGAAAGGCTTCCTCTTGAGTATTTTCTTGTCGTTAAAACCTCAGCAGGTTCCTGATCCTTTTCTTTTGTTTCTTTTGTTTCTTCTCTCTCTTTCTCTTTCCTCTCTCTGCTCTTTCTTCTTTCTTTCTTTCTCTTTCTTTCCTCTCCTCTTTCTTTCTCTCTTTCTTTCTTTCCTTCTTTCTTTCTTTCCTCTCTTTTTCTTTCCTCTCTTTCTCTTTCTTTTGTCTTTCTGATAATGTGAGACAGTCAGATTTGAAATATTTTTATTAACTTTGATTCATTTCTTCCCTTTGTTGCCTGTGAGTAATCAGTCACTAAATCCTGTTGATTTACCCAGAATCATTTTAATTAATCCCCTCCTTTGTATTCCCACCACTGTCAGCTCAGTCTGGACTTTTATCTTGTGATCCATAAAATTTATTGTGCATATAGTCTCCTTTGAGGTTTTAATAAAATTTATGAATCCTTTTTTTCCCCAGAAAAAATGTAATGGTGCATAGACACACAAAATTATGAATATATCAGGAGATTTTTAGAAGCCCTGAAGTCCAAATTCTTATACAGTTGATTCTGGCCATCTGTAATACCATCCTTCTCATTCCATCCATGCAGCACCCATGCTTATCATTTTTAATGTCATCCCCTATAAAAGACAGTTAATGGCTTCTTATAAACTTCAGAATAAAATCTGAGGCTCAGTGAGGCATTCCAAAAGCGTTTCCCAGTCCTATAAAAGAAAATCAAACTGCCTTTTCAGTTTTACCTCCTCAAACACAGAAGAAAAATAAACCTAATAATAATTAATAATAAGGCCAGGCATGGTGGTTCACACCTGTAATCCCAGCATATTGGGAGGCCTAGGTGGGCAGATCATGAGATCAAGAGATTGAGACCATCCTTGCTAACACGGTGAAACCCCATCTCTACTAAAAATACAAAAAATTAGCCGAGTGTGGTGGTGGGCGCCTGTATTTCCAGCTACTCAGGAGGCTAAGGCAGGAGAATCACTTGAACCCAGGAGGTGCAGGTTGCAGTTAGCCGAGATTGTGCCACTACACTCCAGCCCGGCGACAGAGCGAGACTCAGTCAATCAATCAATCCATCAACCAATAGAAACACAATATTCAATTGAGCATTTATCATGTACTAGGATGCTCTGCTGGGTGCAGAGGTTGCAGGGACTCCCTTACTTTAAGCTCCTCCAATCCCTTGCATTGCACAGCTGGTGTCCTTATTGTCTGTGTAACATTGGTGGGGGCAGGGGGGTCAGGAGGGAGGAAGGAAGTGTGTGGGTTTTGGAGCTAAGCAGACCGGGAACTGAAGAATCTAATTATATTCTCCCAATCTGACTTCTCTGAACCTTACTTCTCCCGGAAAATGGGGATAACATTAACTATTCAGAGTTGTGATGAAAATTACCTAAAACAACACAAACACCAAGAGGAAAGCGTGACACCTAGGAGTTGCTCTACCAGTCATAGCTGTTTCCAAGCTTAATATATAATTTGAATGTCTTCTAATCTAATAAACAATTGTTGAGGTTTTCCACCAGGCAAACCCTTCAGTAGGAGATAATTCTCTCACCATTGGCCTGACCAAGCAGCAAATTGCTGAATGCCTTCAAAAGGCCAAGTTACATGTCTGTGTTTGTGGGTGGACCCCATATTGCTCCATCTGCTAGGGTAAGGGGAAGCAGTGACTCCACCAACAAGCCTCTGTCCCTTGCAGCATGTGAGCTTTTCCAGTGTTGAGCGTGGAATAACCTTAGATAGTTCTACAGATGGTCTCAGGAGAGAGCCAGTGAGCTTAGAGAGCACTGGCTGAAAAAATCCTAACAAGTTACCAGGAGTATCTCATTACTTAGTAAAAATGTCTCAGTGATGAAAGTGTGATGTTTTTTATTCACATTCACTGATTTACTTAAGGGGGTAGAATTTTATTTTCCCCAATCAGCAGAGGATGAGTAAGAAGCAGTCAGAAACTGAGATATTTTAAGTTACCCTTTTTTAACCTATGATTTATAATTCATTAAAGAGAAATATGTCTTTAATGAACTCAAAAACTTCGTTAGGCATTGTGCTTGAGGGGGAGGTCTGGAGGGACCCTTCAAAAGGAGGGGTTTAGGAAAAAAAGGTGGGGGGAGATTTAGCTGAACTAAAAAATGTATTATAATCTTACTGGGGAGACAGAATTTATTTCCAAAGTAATTAGACCATATATAATTGACTTCCTATTATTTTCTTTTATGGAATTGAGAACACTATTTTGAGATGGGGTTCATGGAGTTCTTTAAACAACTGGAAAAAGAGAGAAGAAAATAAAACAAAGGTTAAGAATTGGGTCATGGCCACAAGAACACAAAATCAAACACCGCATGTTCTCACTCATAGGCGGGTGATGAACAATGAGAACACATGGACATAGGGAGGGGAGCACTACACACAGGGGTCTATTGAGGGGGAAATAGGGGAGGGACAGTGGGAGGTGGGGAGGTGGGGAGAAGAGATAGCATGGGAAGAAATGCCAGATGTAGGTGAAGGGGAGGAAACCAGCAAATCACACTGCCACGTGTGTACCTATGCAACAATCTTGCATGCTCTTCACATGTACCCCAAGACCTAAAATACAATAAAAATTTTAAAAAATAAAAATAAAAAAATAATACCACTTTATTAATTGTATCTGGATGAATCAAACAATTTTTCTGGCCCACTTTTTGTGAATTAATTTATTAAGTCATCAAACTTTATACCTTGAGCAACTTAATTTTATCTTTTGAGAAGAATCTGCTAAAACAACTTTCTGGAATATATTCTAAGCTATGATAACATGCCAATAAATTCTTTTGAAAAAAAAAAAAAAGAAAATCATTTGAACCTCTATTTGTGCTTTAGAAAAATGAAAGGGAGAGTAAGCTTTGCCTAAATTATCAACATTGCCTATTTTTAGAAAGTTCATTATCCAGATAATTAACTATTAACTTTTCTGATTTTATAGATTCCGTCTCATGAAATCAAACATTCAATTTTATTTTTCCAAACAATTATTTGCCATCCCATTAAAATATGTTTAATTGACTAATCAATTCTGCCTGATGTTTTACTCTGTATAAATGTAAATCCATCCATTCATTCCTTCATTCATCAGATGCTTATCAAGAAATAAAAACCGAGGAATCAAGCCAGGCAGTGGAAACACAAAGACATAACATAGTTTTGCACTTGAGAAACTCAGAATTGAACCCTAACGTAGGTAGATGTATCACAATATTATATATCTGGGAGGAGGCATAAGCATGCACAGAGTTAAAGAAGAGGAAATCAGTGGAGGCAGGAGCATGGCATTGCTTAGAGAGGGGTTAGTTGGAAACGCAAAGGCCCAGAGGAAGGAGGACATGGATTCCTGAAAGTAGGAAGAAGAGTTGGAAAGGACTTAGATGCTTCTTCCAAGGCTCATTTTCACTTCACTCCTCCCGTACACAGAAAATTCTCTAGACCTACTTGGATATTTATTTCTTCACTACTAGCATCTAAGTAGTAGTAGAAGCTAAGTACTAGCTTAGTATCTTCTTAGTAGTAGCTTCTACTACTACTTAGATCTAGTAGTGAAGAAATAGGTATACAAGTAGATCTGGAGAAGTTTCTGTGTAGTGGGAAGGTTGAAGTAAGAGTGAGAAAATCCCTCTTTAGAGTCCTGAAGTTACCTATTCATCACTCTGGTCAATGATTTTTTTCTTTATCTAGAAAAAAGATAATTCATAAACTGTAGCTTATGAGCAAGTTTTCAGAAAGCCAAATTTTACATCTGGCAACTCAAATGCCTGAAGAGTTCCTCTTGGAAGCGATCATGAAAGATTACAAAAGAGCCAGGATATTTGAGGGTGATGCCTGATTATAAGCAAAATCCTTTGCTATGTTCATAGAAAGGGGATTTGCTTGGACATTAGAAAAAAGAAAAAGAAAGAAAATCTTATAAGCAAAGGGATAAAACTAATGTGATAACAGTTGTTTATTAGCTCTTGAAACAGAGAAAGAAATGACAGTAAAAACCATCTGAAAGACTTTCACATTTTCTAGAGTCTTGAAATTTTGAGGCTCTTTCTTATTTTAAGGAAACTAAACTAGGGCTACCCCAACAGAAGAAACTCATGCCTGCCTTTTTGCAAGCAGTAAAAATTCTCTGGTGTCCGAGCCTGAAAACGTCATCAAACTGGGTGGTGTTATTATAATAGTTCTATATTTTTTCTAGGCCAGAGCTTTTTTTCTTCTTTTTCTTTTATTATTGTTGCTATTGTTTATGGATAACAGCAAGTAAATACAATTATGTGCTTTGAATTGTCTCCCTAAAAGTCATATGTTGAAACCCTAAGCCCTAGTACTTTAGAATTCAACTGTATTTGCAGATAGGGCATTTAGAAAGGTGATCAGCTTAATGAGGCCATTAAGATGGGCCCTAATGCAATCTGATCAGTACCCATATAAGAAGGGAAGAGATACCAGGAATGTGCACAGAGAAGAGGCCAGGTGAGAACATGAGGGAGAAGGCAGCCAGCTATGAGCTAAGGAGAGAGGCCTCAGAAGAAACCAGACCTGCCAACACCTTGATCTTGGAATTCCAACATCCAGAACTTTGGGAAAATAAATTTCTGTTATTCAATTCATCCAGGCTGTGGTAATCTATGGCAGCTCTAGCAAACTCATATTCAAGCCATGCCACAAAGACTAATATTTCCATCTGTTCCAAATAAGAGCAAGAATTGAGAGGCAGACTATTTTAAGAAACCATTTCAGACATTTTTCTGTGATAATCTTTCGTCAATGAAAATAGTCAAACTCTGTAAAATATTTTAAGAAATTTATTCTGAGCCAAATATGAGTAACCATGGGCCCATGACACAGCCCTTAGGGGTTCCTAAGAACATGTGTCCAAGCTTGGTTTTATATATTTCAGGGAGGCATGAGACATCCATCAAATACACTTAAGAAATACATTGGTTTTGCTCAGAAAGGCAGGACATCTCAAAGCGGGAGTTTCCAGGCTATAGGTAAATTTAAACATCTTCTGGTTGACAATTGGTTGAGTTTGTATAAAGACCTGGGATTGATTGAAAGGAATGTTCAGGTTAAGATAAAGGTTGTGGAGAACAAGTTTTATGGTGTGGAGGAAGCTCTTAGATAGCAGACTTCAGAGAGAGAGAGAGCGAGCAGGTTGTAAAATGTTTCTTATCGGACCTAAAAGGGTGTCTCACTCTTAGTTGATTATTTCCTGGATCTGGGAAGGAAGGAAGGAAAACAAAAGGGATGTGGAATTCTCTATGGAATGTGCATTTTTCCCATAAAAGACTTTGCAGTGCAATTTCAAGGTTATGGCAAAGAAATATATTTTGGGGTTAAATATTTCTATTTTCTTTCTTAGCTCATAATCTTATGCCATGGTCAGATTGGAAAGTAAGCCATGATATACAGGGTTAAATAAAACCCATCTGATGAGAATTTTATGGTTTTACTCTCTAGACCCCTTAGATAGGAATTTGGGCAAGATTTTAAAAAAATCAGAGCTTAGTCCTCACTTTCTTGCATCTAGGAAGAGACGGACTTAGTAAGCTAATATTCCTAAACTGCTGTACCACAAGGCACTGTCCATTTGATCTAAGGAGATTATTTAGATGAGGAATTTCTATGGAAGAAAATAGAAACAACTGGATCTTTCTCTGTAACATTATATTTGAAACTTTATAATAATCACATGTGAAAATACCAAAAGCTAGCCTTTCTGGTCCTAAATGAGAAAATAAAAGTTGCTAGTAGATGTTATCACTATCAGTCATCTAAATAAAAGTTGCTATTAGATGTTATCACTATCAGCCATCTAAAATATAAAGGAAGGAATCAGAACAGTCCTGCCATTTCTGGGAAAATAACTTTTTTTTTTCCCTCTCTATCTGTCCCTCCTGAGGCGGGAAACCTTATCAGCTCAGGCATTTTAAACAAAAGAACAAACTCTCTGTAGCAAAAGGCTGAAAAACCACGTCTGGAAATAGATGTTCTTACTTGATATTATTATGAGTAGGAAATAAAGAGGTCCTGTTCTTCATTGATTTCTGTCTCTTCATAGTATGCTCTAAATGTTGTGATAAAGAGCCAATTCATTAATTTAGACCTGGCACAAAGAAGGACATCACCACCAATCCCAGCCAAAGATCCAAAACAATTAGAAGGTGTAATCACTCATTGATGCCGAGGAGGGGTGGAGTAACATGGTGTCTGCAAAAGAAGGAGGAATTTTGAGATTGCTACTGTGAAGAAAAAGAGATGGGGCCAGGAAATAAGTGAAAAGACTGTCCAAAGATATAGAGGCAGTGACTGAAGTTGGGTAAATTAGTAGTAATCTTGAGCCAAACTTAAGACTTTTTCATACCAGCTCCCTTCTTGCACCACCTACCTCCAAGCAATCATCAAGACCTCCCCTTTCTCACTCTGTAATAGCTCCCAAATGTGTCCTCTTTTGCTTTCCTGATGCAACTCTCTAATTCAGGTTATCTTCTCTCTGGCTTGGAGGCGGTGATGGGTGGAGTGGAATGCAGCATAGATAGACTCTGGCATCAGATAGAGTTTCTATCCCAGCTCCAACTCATACCAGTTTTGTGACCTTGGGCAAGTTATGTAAATTTTCTATTGCTAATTTTTTCTTCTCTGTGCCATTAGGATAATTCCTAGTGCATTCTATGTTATAGCATAATTATAAAGATTAAATGAGAACATGCAAGTAAAATGCTTGACATATAGTAAGAGTACGCTATTGGCCATTGTTAGCCACCTATATTGAAAAACAAATAAAACAAGAAAACCCAAGGCATTCCTCCCTGAAACACTGCCCTTTTTCAACCCCTAGTATATTCGTCAGTAAGAATGAGTTTTCTAAAATAAAAATTATGTATAGTCACTTTTCTGCTCAAAACTATTACTTGTCTCACTATTACCATCAACATAAATAACTCCTTGGCAACCTGATTTAAATCCTTCTTAATATCATGCAAGCTTATGTCTCTAGCGTGATCTTTCCCCATTTTACTTTGTCCCCCAAACCTCCTAAAGTGTATGCTGAAGCCATGCTAACCCATCTCGTCTGTAAAAGCTCTTATGTTCTGCTAATGTTTAGAGTTTGGCACCTGCCGGAGGAAACTTCCTCTGACCTCAAAATTAAGGCCCACTTTCCCTCTTATACACTGACATCTACAACTTCTCCTCTCTTTGCATGTTCCACATGACTAAATTGTAGTTGTGTGTCTAGTTTCCTGTTTTCTTAACTGCAGTGTCAACTTCAGGAGGTCTAGAACCAAGCAGTCTAATATTCCCAGGCTCTGGCACCTAGGAGCTCTCATGATAGCTATTTATAGCAAATACTTAGAATTAATTTTTAGTACACATAGGGTTAACAGTGTCACACCAGAAGCAGAGCTTAGTCACCTTTAATCCAGTTTCCAGCTCTCTTTCTCCTCCTAGTTTCTTCTTGTATTCCATCCAGATGTGATGTCTTCCCTGTAAAATCACCTCCTAGTATCCACATTTCTATGGGACAAATAGGTAACAATCGACCAGGTTCACCTCACTGAGTCCCATGCCCCACATGGAATGTGCTCAGAAGCTGTGGTGATCACTCATAAGTTATAACGTGAATGTATGGGACTCTTGTCTGCTTGCTCTAAATCCACCAATTAGAAATCACCATGAGAAAACTGGGCAATACCCTGGTCCCCAGTAAAGGCCTTGACCCACAGGTCCATCTCTCTCTCTCTCTCCCTCTCTCTCTCTCTCTCTGGCTGCTCACCTGCTGGCTGATCCTGGTACCCCCACAACCTTCTCATCGGTGCTCATTGGTGCTGCTCTTCTCTGGGACCTGTGAGTAACACGCTGCTTCTGCTATTTCATGTGTTCTGTTGGGCCACTTCCACTGTGTCTCATCTGACCAACACACCTGAACCTATTTCCTAGTCAGTTCTCCTAGAGAATGGCTGTCTGTGTAGGAATAAATTGGACACAGGTCAGACAAGAACTCAAGCATCTGGCAGTGTAAATAAGTTTCCTGTGAGAGGGATACCTGGTCACTGGTTGGACATGTAGGTTTTAGGTTTTGCACCAGAACAAAGAAGTATCCCATGGAAGGCACACTATAAACACCCACAACCACCTCCCCGAGAGCACTGTCAGGGCAGGGCTAGAATTTACAGCCACTCTCCTGAGACAGACCTTGAGACCAAATTAAAAGAAAAATATGACAGTATTAGGAGAAGTAGAAGTACAGTGTACAGAACCATTAATCAGAGACAATAAAGACAAAATATTGCCCAGGACCAAGGCATTCTTGGAAATTTAATGACATACAACTAAATCTCAATAAATGACACTGACATACCTCAAGAAAGCAAGCCTCAAGTGAGAGGGGATGTTTGGTACAGAACATGAAAAAATCAATCAGAGAAGCTAAGTACATACAGTCCAGGAGTAACGACAGTAATGGTTACTGTGACTTGCAAACCTAAATACAGAGACAGGTCTCACTCTACAATGGAGATGAATGAATTACGCTATTAAGATGCCCCAGATAATTTTTTTGGGATCTGATATTATGTTCATCATGCCCGTTCCCAACCTAGATTTGACCCTCCATTTAGATTTGCCAAGCTATGTATGGATAGGTTAGCAGACTTTCTAGCTGGCTCTTTACTTCTATTGCTTACAGCAAATTAAAAAAAAAAAAAAAAAAGCTGGGCCGAGCCCAGTGGCTCTTGTCTGTAATCCCAGCACTTTGGGAGGCTGAGGCAGGCAGGTTGCCTGAGGTCAGTCAGGAGTGCGAGACCAGCCTGGCTAACACGGTGAAATCCTGTCTCTACCAAATATACAAAAATTAGCCAGGCGTGGTGGTGCATGCTTGTAGCCCTAGCTACTTGGGAGGCTGAGGCAGGAGAATGACTTGAACCTGGGAGGTGGAGGTTGCAGTGAGCAGGGATTGTGTCACTGCACTCCAGCCTAGGTGACAGCAAGTCTCCGTCTCAAAAAAACAAAAACAAAAATAACCATGGTAGATAATATTGATATGAATCTATTGTGGGTTTGTTTACAAAAAGATTATCTCTGAAGAAGTGATCAACTCTGCATGCCAGGCAAAAATGACCTGTATAGATCTGCCAAATTAAAATAAAACCTTAGAAATTTGTGACCACACTTAAGTATTGCCTCTCTTGAAGGCCTCTGAAAATAGCCAGCCACCACTTGGGGTGGTTTGTCTGTGGTCTTGCACTCTGTGGTCTTGTTCTTTTATTTAATGGACATGATGGCCCCATTATCTACTGCTATGCACTGTATAACCACGCAATTAATTAATAAAATAAGAATAAATTTTTCTGGACTACGTTTTAGTCAATGCCTATTAAAGTGGCAAAATTACTTCTTCTAAGAGTCTTCATGCTTCTTAAGTGTAATTAACTTTTCACTTCCAGCATTATTTTTTCTATTTGGACAGTAAGAAAGAATTATATTGTTATTATGCATTTATTCAGAGAAAGCTTAAAAATAAGTTTCAAAGTTTTATTTATTTCTGCTTAAAGTAATAACTTGTAAATTTATCTGATAGAAAAACACACTGCAAAGCAAAGTTATTTTTCTGAAGATTTATGTGCTATTTACAAGTTGGCAGAAATTCAATATGTTGTGGGGAAAACCCCTAGTGTGTGCTTTCATTAATTACTGCCGATTCTGGTCCATCTTTTAGGAATTACTTTCTTGCAGGTCATCTGTGTTCACCCACCCTTTCTGTTCAAAATGACCGAGGCTAAAAATAGGACCACAAAGTTGGTAATTTCTATAGCAAGATATTGTTTGAGGACGCGTTCTATATTTTGAAACATAGATCACAACAGTATCTCTATACCTCTCCTTATTGTTCTCACATGTAAGCTAGAGCTAGAACAAGCTGGAAAGTTTAGAAAATCCCCATCTCAGGATCCCACTCTCAAAACTTCTGATTCAGTAGATATAAGGTGAGGCTGGAAGACTAGTATTTCTGACAAATTCCGAGGTGACTTTGATGTTTCCGTTCTGGGGACCAAACTTGGGGCTTTTACTTTTCATTTCTTTCATGGAAAGAAATTTGGTGAAAGGTTGGAAACTGCCTAGAGCCTTGCTCTTCATTCTGTCAAGTTTCTGGGTTCACTGCATCCTTGGAAGTGAAACTATCCATGACTGAGTCGATATGCCAAAACCCCGAAGAGGCTGAGAGGTTTCAGGGGTGCATGTTAGCCACAGTCATTTAATTTCTAGTTATGTTTGTATCCTACAAAATGTGCTTATATCCTACAAAATGGCTTACTCTATCTCCAGGTTTCCTTAGAGGCTTCATCTGAATCTATTCAGTAAGCAGTGCTGCCACCTTCTGATCTTCAACTAAAAATGTGCATTAAAAGTTTTGCTTTTGGTCGAATGCATTATGTACTCTGCACGTATTTATTTTAATATTCTTTTCTTCATGAATTCCTATTCTCCCTTGGGCCTCTTATTTCAAATGTCACTTACTGTTTCTTGTTAGCACATTTCTATACAAAGCCCTTGTACTCTAACCACAGTCGCTCAGCATTTTATAAACTCTGTCCCCATTAAACCTCCCTCCTTCTATGGGTCTGGAATCATGTGCCAAAGAAAAATACCAAGATTACAAAGTTTCTTGTGAGTGTGTTGGTTTTCAACCGCTATTTCAAAAGAGACCTCCAAACTCTAGTGCAGAGAGTCATTTTGCAAAACTCCTTTTAAAGCATTAGTTTTAGTTATTCACTGCCACTTAACAGATTTTGCCTCAAGTGCCCTCCCATATGTGTAATTTTACATAATCCAACTATACTAAATGAAACATTGTATATGTATTTTTCTTCAGATGGAATAATAGACTATTAGAGCTCATTGGAGGTAGAGAGAATGTAATCTAATCCAATTCTATAATTTTATCCTGTAGAGTAGGGTCAAATGCTGGTTCAAAACCTTACTTATTGGCCGGGCACAGTGGCTCACACCTGTAATCCCAGCACTTTGGGAGGCCAAGGTGGGTGGATCACGAGGTCAGAATATCGAGACCATCCTGGCCAACGTAGTGAAACCCCATCTCTACTAAAAATACAGAATTAGCTGGGCATGGTGGCGGATGCCTGTAGTCCCAGCTACGTGGGAGGATGAGGCAGCAGAATCGCTTGAACCCAGGAGGTGGAGGTTGCAGTGAGCCGAGATTTGCCACCGCACTCCAGCCTGGCGACAGAGTGAGACTCCATCTCAAAAAAAAAAAAAAAAAATCTTACTTATCTAGTGAACCCTCTTCAAATGCAGTCCACTTCTTGGGACAGACCTGGCCTATAGAAGTCCAAAGTCCATCTCTGAGTCATTTATGTGTTCAAGATAATGGGACAGACACTATGAATGACGAATCATGGTTCATGTACCTACTCCTGTGACCTAGGGTCAAGGTTTTTAACCAGATGGTGGGAAAGTCATGCCTTTACACACACCTGAGGCTCAGAATAATGTCAGTCTCCCAGGGTCACATAACCAGAAAAAGGCACTGTTGGGCCCAGATTAGGGTTTGACTCCAAAACCTTGGAGCTCTCAATGAGTCTCCACTGTCCCAAGTTAGGAGTAGGCAGGGCATCTTGATCTGTACCAGAAAGTGCTGGTTTTATCCATCTTCTACTCCTGGTTCTTCCCACAGAATAAGGGGGCTATGATTCTTCTCCCTGCCTGCCTCCCACTTTATCACACTTCTACCTTAGTAGTCTGTCAGCCAAGAAGTCTACCAAGAGCTGTTTGGAAGCTAAGACTATTCTACACCATTCTAAGACTTTCAAGTAGATGGAGAAGAGACGAAGGAAAAGCCGAAGATGAAAGACTGATTATTATTTACACAGTTGCCACTTCTCTATTAGCACAAATGAGCCCTTTGATCATGGGAATATTAAGCTCTGTGTCTCAGTTTCCCCATCCAAAGTTGGGCATTAAACCTCTTAGGATTGTTGTGATAATTAAATGAGGGTTTTTAAGTGAAGTGCTGAGCAGTGATAGACAGATAATAGACATTCAATAAGTAATGACTCTCACTGCAATTATTTTCATTATTAGCATTATCACCTCGAAAAAGCTGTTCAGGAGCTGGCAAATTCTATCTGCGATACCTCCTAGAAACTACTTCTATTCTCTATTTATAGGCGCTCTTTACTACACAAAACACACAACAATTTGAACTAAAAAAGCTGGTTGAATTTGTGCAGACATTGGGGAACAATGTGTTGGTTTTCCTAAGAGTGAATATTTGATTGAAATCATCCATTAGGGAAAAGTACCTTAAAACAAATGCCCTGAGTCTGTCTGCAAAGCCAACAGAGCCCAGTGGTTTGGGCAACATGTTGGCACAGAAACAGGCCTGACACTTTAACTTACCCCAGGGTTCCTTTTATTTTTATCCTTTAAAAACAACCTTCTGGATCATACATGATATCCAGTCCTGCCTTATTAACTAGAAACTAAATGAGCATTGGAGAAATTTAATTGAAAGTGATACTCAGAATGTTAATAAGCCCCTGGTCAGGAAAGAGATTGATGTTCTCAGCTGCAAACCAGCCTAGAGGAAGAGTCTCTGAAGACCTTGTCACCAGAGGCAGGCTGAGCTTCTGTGTGCTGCTGCTGTCCTCACAGACTCATTTCCACTGCTCTGCCAGCCATCGCCTGCTCCCAGAATTCCTGCTTAATCAGTGTTCCCCAGAGAAGCCCCAACCCACTGGCTCAACAGCAAATCAAGCACCAGGCCAACAGCACACTGTTGCTATCAGAAGTGAAAAAGAAATAGCTTCTCTGAGTGAAATTTTAAGGAAATGAAAAGGATGATGCTGGGAAAATTGGGATCAAAATATTTGAATTTATTCCTTTTCCATGCAGAAAACCTAGAAAGTCATATACATCCTCCTCTGCTCTGAGAAATAATGTCCTTCTGAAAGCATGCATGAAGATAGACTATGCATAATTCAAACCACATTTATATATGTTAAAAAGAGAATTAATATTAAAAATTCTAATCATACTTTGATCTTTGAGTGCAATTTTTTACGAAATATTTCCAGGAAAAACTGAGCATATTCTTGAAATTTTCTTTTTTCTGCACAATTCAGAACACAGGTGGCCTGCTTAAAGAGCATTCAGTTGATGTTAAAACATTGCTATTGACATACCAAGTGATTTCCATATTATTTCTGACAGATATAGGTTTCAGAAGGTTTATTTTCTATTTTTCCATAATTGAAATAAAAAACCATTTAAAGAAAAAACAGCAAAGTGAAATTTTTCAGTAGTTACAGCAACAAATATTTCAGTGCAAAAATGAATATAATGAAATTCAACTACCTATGTAAATGGAGTGCCACCAGGTCCAACTTAAAATGTTTATTTATCAGTGGCTTTTTGGAAACCTAGATATCTTCTATGAAAGAAGTGTTAAATGTGCCAATTCACAACAAATAAAAGTGTGAATTTTACAATAAGTGAAGAAAGTCAGTAAAACCATTCCTCATTGCTATTTACCTTGGGGGCGGGGGGCACTGAACATCAATTTGAGATCACTGGTTCCTCTGAGCCACATGGCTGGCTAGTTTAGCTCTTCCCAACTGAATTGTAGAATAATTTTTACTGAAATCACTCCGTTCAATTATTCTTACACATTGGGTTTCTAAAATGTTTTTGGTTTGTCATTTCAGTTTAGGAGATTCAGGGAAGTATAACATACTAGTTGTGAGCACATACTCACGGGAAGACTCAATGACTGGCATTAGACCAAATCTCTTCTCCAACACTTACTAGCCTGACAAACTCTGAAAATGGTTTCTTCTTCTGTAAAAAAGACATAATCAGGATAATCACATCTATTCTAGAGGACTATTTTGAGAAATGAAGTCATGTCCATGAAAAGATCTATTGCAGTTTGTCTGGAACATAGTAATGCTCAGTAAAAATTATTCATCTTCATCATCATTCTATGAAAAGCCTTGGATGCAATGGGGAGAAGCTCTGAGCATCTTCTAAAGAAGATGTGGGGCTATTGAAGGAGAATTTGCATCATCAGATGTTGCCTTTGAAACCTGAAAACTGTGGGGAGGATGGATTTAAGGGAGCCAAGGCTAAAGGTAGGAAGATCATGTAAGGAACTATTATACTAATTTGAGCAGAAGACAGCTTGATGCAGAGCAGCGGTGGTGGGGGATGGAAAGTGGTGAAAAATGGATTCAAGAAGCATGTCAGACTCAAAATTGGAAGAACATGGTAAAAGTTTGAATGTGCATAGTGCAGTGGATGGAAAGGAGTTCGAAATTACTTATGTCAGCCTAAAGAAAGAAGCAAAGGTATCAAATATAATTTGTCTCTAAAGCATAGACTGATTGTTCACACCTTTCCTAATGGAGGCTAGGAGGTGTGATGATCATAAATCCCACCCAGATGTGGGGTGCGGTTTTAAAGGAATAGCTTACTTGAGCCAAAGTGAGGACAACTGGCTGGGATACATTTCCAAGTTGCCCTGGGAAATGCTGCATTTGGCTTGTAACAAGCAGGTTTTCAAAGGTAAAAGGGAACAAAGAGTGGGCTGATACAAAGTTGTTTGACAAAAATTTTCATTGATTTACAAATGTGATCTGAGAAACCAAAATAGATGATCCTTTACCAACTAAGACAGGCCCCAAGGTTAAGAAAATAAATATTACGTATGGACCCAGAGTTTAGGGCTCAGCTGTCATGGCAACTTCTTAAATTCCTACAACTTCAACAACAACAAAAAAAACCCACAGTCTAGCTAAACTTCCTACAATAAGAGCTATCAGGCAAACTTTCACTCGTTTCTATCTCTTATTTATAACGAAGATCACTGCAACTCTGATTGGACAGGAGAGTGGCCTTACAAACATTCTTTACTTTTAAGCAACTCCAGACTTTAATTCAGTTTCAGCCAGCTTTTAGAGGCTGCACACAAACTTTGTGTCCTGTAGTTCACCTTTGATGTAAAGAGCCAAATTCCACCTTGTTTTAACCCCCAAACTCTACCTCAAAGTGAACATGGAATGTGTGTTACATATATGCTTACCCCTTGTACATGTGATTGACTCTCCTCATACATATGTATAGTTTTCCCCCCAAACCTGCTGAGTATATATGACTGTATTGTGTTATACAGATCCTGTGAGGTATAAAAATCATCCTGCCTTTTCCCTCTTTGAAGAGAGAACACCTTAGGTACATGCCAGAGATTATCTCTTCCTGGTTTACAAACTGATACTGCCAATAAATCTCTCCTTTCTACTATTTAGCCATCCTGGTGATCTTTTGGACAATACAGAGATAACATTGATTAGTGATTGATTATACATTGTTGAACTATAGGTTATGAGTTATGGTGTCCAGTGTGTGGCATTTTATGGCTACTTGGCATCAGTTAATATACAGTCTGTGGAGCAAGGGGCTTCAAGAGGTAATTGTTTGGCATAGAGGGGAAGTAAGATGTGACTGCTGTTACATTTTAACGCCTCTCTGGGCCTGATAATTTAAAGGGGCTCACATTTCTTAGATAAAAACTTTCTTTTCTTATTTTGCTTTCCAACATCAGTGGCTTCGTAGAAATAGAGACATCCATCAACCCATTTAAAAAATATATTTTCTTTTCCTCATGTCTCATGACCAAGATCCCATTATAATGCCCAGATTCATTACTTTTGCTGGGCCTATCCTTTCATATGGGTGTGCAGAGGAGAGATTTACCTATAGGCTAAAGTCTATGACTTCTAGTGTTCAAAGTATTACCATTATTGTTGTGTTGGGTTTAGTTGTTAGCAATTTATTTATTTAGACATGACATAAATAATGTAAATTTACATAAATAATGTAAATTTTCTTTCTGAGGGTTTTAAAATTCCTTGTCAAAGAAGATGGTGAACTGAACAAAGGAAAGGACAGTTTAAGAAAAAAGAAAGCACTAAAGAGAGTAGAGGGTAGAAACAAAGCAAGGCTGCGTCCTCCTTCACTGCTAGGCTCAATAAGGACCTGATCATTGTCCCACAAGTCTCAATGACGGCTGCTATCAAATACAAAAATACGTTGGTGTGCTTCAATCCTTTCTGATTAACTTTCTCTGAGCTAATGAACTCTTTACTCTTCTTACTTTTTATTATAGAGAAATAAGGGTTGAACTCAGTCAAAAATTCCCTGAACTGATTGACAGAAGTCTTGCCTAACCTTGGTTCACAAAGAGAAGTTAATGTAGTTTGTCTTTGGGACTGCTGTACATCTTTCCAATGACCACCATCTCCTTACTTGAGCCTTTCTCTTAACTCTCTTCTTTTGGACATCCAGCAATGCTTATTCATTCTCAATATGGTCCTGACTTACAAGGCTAAACATTTATGAGGAATTTGTATTTTAACAGAGTTTTCATGAAACGGAAAGCACTTCAAGTCCAAAGGAATCAAGCTTAGAAGCATAGACTGATTATCTCTGCTGTTCATACCTTTCCTAATGGAGGCTAAGAGGTCTGATGATCATAAACCCCACCCAAACGTGAGAAGCCAGCTAATAATAAACTAATTGGATAGGGTTAGGGAATGTCTCCACCAGAAAGACTTGTCTGATTTCCCACCTTCATCTCATGAATGTGCACAGGAATAATTCCACCCTTGATAACTTAAGTGCCCCATGTCTGAGTTCCGCTGACAACTTTGCTTATCTCCACTATAGCGTTTAACAAGCTGGACTGAAATTGGTTGTTTCTCTGTTTTTTTTTCTTACCCAATTTTCATCCCCTTGAGGGCAGGAACTGTCTTGTTAATCTCTGTGTACCTGATGGCCAACACAACATCGTACCTAATGAAAAGAAGACTTTACATGTGGGAATAGTCTACTGACTGGTTAAGACCTGAGTTTTTCTAATGGTTTGGATACTATTAAACAATCAAAAAATCTTTAGATTCTATAGAACTCCTCTTTAAAAATAGAATGATATTTTCAATATCTACTCCTAAGATCTCCTCTACCTGAAACTCAACTGGGAAAAATCTGTAAAAAGCATGAGGCCAATGGAAGAAATTTTAATCATCATTCTTGATAAAAGTAGTGCAGTGCTGGCCGGGCGTGGTGGCTCCTGCCTATAATCCCAGTGCTTTGGGAGGCCAAGGAGAGTGGTTCATAAGGTCAGGAAATCCAGACCACCTTGGCTAACACAGTGAAACCCCATCTCTAATAAAACTACAAAAAATTATCTGGGTGTGGTGGCATGTACCTGTAATCCCAGCTACTCAGGAGGCTGAGGCAGAAGAATCACTTGAACCCGGAAGGCAGAGGTTGCAGTGAGCTGAGATCACGCCACTGTACTCTAGCCTGGGCGACAGAGCGAGATTCCATCTCAAAAATAAATAAATAAAAAAAATAGTGTAGTGCTAGTCTAGGGAAAAATTATAAATAGATAATTTATAAGAATTATCATTTTATTTAGAAAAGAATTATAAATTTTCTTCTTGGCTTCCCCTCTCCATATTCAGGGTCTTTATGATATCTTTACTCCTATAATTCCCTCTATCCAGGCCTTTCCCTTGGTCAGTACCATCTATAATCTTCCCTTACCTGCATCATATAACATAAATCAGAAAACTGGCATTTGTAGCTGGTTATGGAGCCAAGCCTTATTCTGGGTCCTTTACATAAGCTGTCTTGTTTTATTTTCTCAACTACACCATAACGTACTTGCTATTAACTCATTCTACAAAGAAGAGAGCTCAAGTTTACAGAAGTAACTTGCCAAAAGTTGCCCAGATAAGGAAGTGGCAGATTCAGAACTAGGGTCTTAAGTTGTCTGGATGCAAATCATAAAATATTACCACCAACCAGCTATTATTTTCTAAGCTGGGCTTTCAAAGGCGATATTTTGATCTGCGAACACCATGTAATACTGAGTGTGAAGGATCTAGCAGATTCTTTTCTATCAAGACCATAATAATGTGTGCATTATTACAGAAGTATGCCTGCAAGTCATGGCGGTGACTCTCAGGCAGGCATTTTTGGGCAGGGCTGATCTGTAGAATCAGGATATTAGCTAAGGACCAAGAGGTAAGGTTCATAACTGAATGATGAAGAGAAGCAGGTCAAGAAGAATGAGAGCAGAGCTAACAGACTTGCTAAGTCAGTTATGCTTCTTTGCACCCTCAAAATTGCACTTTTGAATACTGGCAAAACAAGGAGAAAAGTTTATTCAAATCTTCCCACTAAAAAGGATAAAGATTTGCACATAGCCAGATTAAAAATTAAAATTGATGTCACTCCAAATGCTTAATTCAGAAATAGCAAGGTCTCTTTTGGAAGCTGTCAACTTTGACAACATATTTTGTTTATAAGGATGCAATGGGAAGGCCCATGCAATGGGTGTTTCAAAGCACCCTCTCAGCAAATCTGCAAGGTAAGTAGGGCAGGCATTAAGAATATTATAGAATGAATGCACACCCTAAAAGAGTCTTTGGAGGCAATGGAGTCCAATTTCTTCATTTACATACATGAAGAAGTCAGAGCACAGGAAAAAGCAGTGACTTCTTTATCTAGGCATTGAAAATCAGTGTAGTCAGGGTGGAATAGGTTCCTCTGTGTAACCTATAAACTCTAATAAATGGTAGCTTAGCCCTTAAAAGTGTTTCTTGCTAATGCAAAGTCTGCTGCAATTTGGGTAGTTTTCCAGGGCAGCTCGTTTCCAAGACATGACTTTATATAGCTTTAGAGTTTCCATATTGCAGCTCCTACATCTCTACATGTGCCTTTCAGAATCACTGTGATAGGCGAAGAATGCTAATGGGTTGCCAGGCCAGTCATAGCTGCAGCTCAGAAATGACATGCATAAATTCTGCTCACAGTCTAACAGCCAGATGTGTAATGTGATCCTGATTAAGGGTCCGAGAAATGCGTATTTCATATGTCCAGAAAGTAGAGGAGAACCAGATACAGGTGAGCACCAGTCATTTCTACCACAGAAGTAGATCTAAAACCCAGGTTTCCTGTTCTTTCCACAAGTTCATATTCTCTGAGCATTGTTTATAATGCATGGTGGAAATTGTAGAAGACAAATTGAAGATTTCAGAACACTCAAATGTTTATCTTAACTCTAAATATTTTTTGTTTCCAATAATTTTAGGAAAATAAGTTTTATTTAGCTTCATTTCTTCCAAATATAACTGACAACCTTAAGAAGAATTGCCAGATTTCTAGGGGATGTCATCTTTATTTCCTCCTTTAACCTAAGCAATAAACTATTAAGGTTGTCACTACTAGCTCTTGTTTCAATATGAATGTTTAATTTCCAAATTACTGAACAATTAAGTTATCTAACTAAAAAAACTAAAAAGACAAAATTATATTAAAGAGACCTGGAGCTCATAGAAACTCAATAGAAAGTCATTTGGAAGCCAAACTTCTGACAAACTGGAATTGGGCCTCATTCAGAATGTTCAGAATTTTCGTAAGTTCTCTTTGATCTTCCCTTCCTGTCTCTCAATCTCAGTCTCTCCCAAAGCATAGAATGAAGCTGTTCTTCAAAGTTCCCTGATCTGTGTAAAGTCTTGATCTACCAAAAACAAACAAACAAACAAACAAAGAACAATTACTCTGGGTTCCTTCTCTGAGTTTTCATTAACTGAACTCAAATGAAAGGAGTCTGTCAACACACCTGACAGATTTTGTCACAAACGGTTGTCTGCTCTGCAGGCCCAGTAGACTTTATGCTAGGCCACTGTATGTTCCTCAAGCCCACTGAGAGTTCCTAAAAATATTTTGCTCATACCTTTAAATGATCTTCACTTCCTCATCTCCTTCTTCTACGAAGAAAAATACATAACCATTTGTACCCCATTGTGTGGTGGGATAATTACTCTGTGATTTTTCTCCCCATTCAAATTATCAAACTTATGTCCCTTTTCTCCTTTTAATATGTCTTTTGTTGTTTGACTTTCAGTGAACCTTGAAAAGACAAAGGGGAAATTGGCCCCTACAATACCTTAGTCGCAAATTTCAAAATACTGTTTACCTGGCTCATTCTCGTATGCCCTACGTCAAAGGCCCACTTATGGATCAGTTGTCTGTGGATGAAGAATCTATCTGCATGCAAACACTTTGGTCCTGGTTAGAGAAGTTGGAGAAGCAGTGGACATGAACACTCTACTTTGGCAGGAGCAAGAGCAGAGCAGCTTGCCACAGAAAAGGGGCTGACTGGGCAGGTAACAATGGGTATGTCTGATCTTGTGCAAGGTCACAATGCTAGTAAATGTTAAGGTGAGACTTGAGTGTAAAATTGCCTGACACCTCAGTATCAAGCCAAATGAGGAAAAACAAAGAATGAGTGCCTAGGCTGGAACTTAGTAGGTTTCATTATCTTTTACTCTGTAGATGCTCAGACCTCAACCAGCCACAAACGTAGCTAAATAAAAACCTCACAGAAGTCGAATGTTTTGCTAAAGCTAAGTAAAGTATTTTATGGCACATTTACAGGATATTCCTGGTTGAATCAGCCAAACATAGGAATAGTAAGAATTACTAAATGCAAATGACAAATCAACCGATCTCAGACTAGAACTTTGAATTTGGTCTTCTTGAGTCATATAAGCCAGGCTGGATCTGCTAGATGGGAACACTGCATGGTTTCGTGCAAGAATCAAGTCTGTATTCTTTATTTCAACATTTGTGAATATGTCACTACAAATACTGATGATTAAACTTTGTCACAAAATCCCCAGTGACATTACACAGAAGACTTAGCCTCTGTGCACCTCAGTTTCCACAACAGTAAAATAAGACAAGTTGAATTAAATTACCTCCTAGAATCTTTATAGCTATAAAATTCTATGACTAGCTCACCTCACAAATTTAGCACACATGTATCTACATCTACTGATTACAACCTGAGGCAGATCATTTTCCTTAATGTTCATTTAAAATAGCATCCAAGAATCCTTGAATAGATTTTTTTAACTAAACTGTGGTATTGTTTACTGATACTAAAGGTGTCGAACTTCTTTTACCAAGTCACCTGTGACCAAAAACATTGGTTCTTGTGTCAAAAAAGAGTCCCATAGAACTAACTATCTGTGATGATGGAATCAATCTATATCTATCCAATACAATAACCTCTAGCCATATGTGACTACTGGGCACTGAAAGTGCAGCTAGTACAACTGCAGAAATAAAATTTTGGGTTTTTTTTTGAGACAGAGTCTCTCACTGTTGCCCAGGCTGGAATGCTGTGGCACGAAATCGGCTCACTGCAACCTCTGCTTTCCAGGATCAAGCAATTCTCCTGCCTCAGCTGGAACTAAATTCTTACTTTCAATTATTTAAATATATACAACCACATATGGCTAGTTCCTATCATATTGAATGCTGTAGGACTGGAGATATATATTATACAAACGACAAAGGGAAATCAAAAGGTAATGATATCTATTACAGAGAAAGATGTAATATTTGAAAACCACTAACTTTCATTTTTACGTTGAACTGTGGAGTCCCTGTTTTTTTAAAAATTTTATTAAATTTAAAAAAATATCTATTCTGAGATGGTGCAAGCCTTTCCAGAAACATAGAAAGAGATCATTTCTCAAATTCTAGCTCTATGAATCAGAATAGTAATAAATACAACTAAGCAAATATCAAAACTTTGTTTAAAAATAGCAATGGTTTCTTAAAATACGTCTCATCAGAGATGTGAGATATGTATATAAGATTCTTTGCAAATACAGAAGCAGGACAAATGAGTAGTTATAAAAGTCTGTAGCAGTTCACTGGATGTGAAATTTGAAGCCTTGAATTTCTACTTCCAGCATTATCATCAATTACTATTTTCTGTAATCCTAAATTATTATTTTATGTAAAATTTACCCTCAATTTAATAATAGCTTCAGGAGAAGGGAGGTGGGGGAAAAGAACTGTTTCTTTAGCTGATTATGGCATTCATACATGGATACCATTTTTATTTTCTGTAGCAACATCAAGTAAAAATTCTCTAAGAATACAATCTAACAAATCTTATACATTATTTTTAAAGGTTTACAGGGCCAAGCTGTTTTTCAGTCTCCCAAATTTTAAATCTCTACCTTTTCAACTGTTTTAGAAGTGATGTTATATTGAACAATGTCAGAGTTTCCTCTTCATTTCCTATTTGGTGAAATGTATACTTTCATTTGTTTTTCTTTGATTCAATTATATATTTCGAAAAATTAAGTTAAATAGCTTTTCTGGTATACCAGCAAAGTGCTTTTGACAAATAGACGCTCTATGTCTAAGTGAGAGTCTTTTGTGACAGACAGATCAATCACAAAACAGTCTCTGAGAATTCGCAGGTCTACTCTGAAGGATCTGACACAGCATGTGGCATGATATGCAATCACCTTTTATTGCAAAGTAGTCCCTTAATGGATTTTTTTTGAAGAAATCTTAACGGGAATGTACATTTCCATTACAATTTTAAGTTAAGATATAATTGTGGTTCTGCCAGGAACATTAACTGTATTGATGATTGGATGAACCCTCTGTGCAAGGCTTACTTCTAAAGACATAGGCAGTAATGGCTCTGTAACAACTCTTCTCTGTTTCTCAAGTGGTAGTTTTGTTTCTTTGTTTTAAATCTGTGTGTGTCTTCTATTTGAAGAAATGTGATAGTTGTGCCATTGCAGGCAACTGTCTTCAATATATTGGGTCAACTCTAAAACAGGGTTAATGATGCTAATAACCAGTTACCCTTCCTCAAATAGTGGATCCTTGCATTTCTAAAATACTATGATTTTTAGAGACGTTATAAACCATCCACTTTAACCCATTATCTTTGGAACAGGAAAGATCAACCTTACACTTCTAAAATACTATGATTTTTAGAGACCTTACAGATCATCTACTTTAACTCATTACCTTTTGAACAGGGAAGATTAACCAAGTTGGACACAATCAGGATCATAGTTTTATTTTTATACAGCAAGATGTTGCTTAGAACACCCAAAGAAGAAGGATTGCCCAGTTAGGTGAAACTGCTATATAATTGAGGTGTGGTCTATATTCCTTCTTGTCCTGTATATTTTGCCAAGCCCAGTTTCCTGTGTACAGTTTGATATATGGATAAAGTTCTATTGGATAAGAAAAGACATGATATGGTATTACCATTATTGTTTTGGGGTTTAGATGCAGAAGAGTAAGAAACACATGACCCAATATGTGGTTGACATAGGATGTATTCTAGTTCACATCTTCACATGGGATAGTGTTTGCTATTTATACTGAAGGCATTAAACTTTCACCAAGTCACACATGACCAAAAACTTAGTTCTTACATCAAATACTTTGATATGGAATTTTAAGCAGGCTACCTGTAACTCTAATTTATTTTATTTTTAAAAATTTATTTTTTTTCCTTTTCAATTTTTATTCTTATATTTTCTAGCATTCATGTCTTCACTTTATTTTCCTAAATATTTGGGAGGCCAACTGATTAAGAAGACCACAATATTTCTAAAAGTCTTAAGTGCTTTTGTTTAAAAAAGACAATCATTTCCTTTAGGAATTTTGCTAATATTAGCACACTATTTTTAATGTGTTTCAAGTCCCGTATAAAAACCAGGTATCAATATCACTTATTTGATAATCTGGTAGCACCTTGAGTTGTTTGTTAATTTTGCTTACTCACTCATATTTATTATGTCCTTGATCATACTATAAGACAGGGTATTCTCTTCAATTCATTTTACATATTATTCAGTGATATATATAAATATTAGTTATATATTAATGGTCATCCATTAATCAATATACCATCCATGTCTTTTTGTGTGTGGGAGGGTGATGTCCGGTGTGTGTCTGTGTGTGACTGTGTACCCTGCTTTTTTGTACCGAAACAAATTTCTTAAATTAACTAAAAATTCTGATTAGCTGTATTCTTATTAACTGTAGCTTTATTCAACTTTAATTTTTATTTTTAACATGTACTGTTTTTCATTTCAGGAGGTTCAGTAGACAGATAGTGGTACCTAGTTTTAATATTTTTCAGATTATTTGTAGTAAAAGGTCTTAGAATTTTTTCCTAGTAGAATAAAATCTTTGTCTTTTATGAGACATTCAAAATTATTTCAAAAAGCGTGGAAAAGAGTGTCTTAAACACACGAATATTGATTTTTTTTCACTTACAACCATGGAAGATGATCCTTGCTTATTTGAACCTCTTCAATGAATAAAGCATTAGTTTTGTTTCCACTGACAACCTGGCCATTAAAAGATTATATATCATTCAAAAGAAAGTTGAGGAACATTCTTTATATCAATACAAATTGAATTACTGAGTATTTTCCACTAGAGGACATTTTCTTCTCAATTGTTACCTTTATTTTGGTGCTTAATTACTGTCTTAATTTCAAGTGGGATCAGTGCCTCTTGCTATCCTTTCATAGAGCTCATTTTCTGCTCACAGATAACAGAAAGATTGATGTTCCTGTAATTTTTTTTTCTGCTGTCAAATCTCTATATGGCTCTCAGAAGCTCAGATTGGTAGAGGCTAGGAAATGTGCCATAATATTAATACACTCATGACTTTAACTTGAAAAAGATTTTTTTTAAATGATTTTTGTCTTTCTAGGGAGACAGCTACCATTATAGAACAAGATCAATGTTTTTGTCCTTTTCATTCTCAGTGGCTGTTCTTTTGTTTCTTTCTTTGTTCAGTCTTCCTAATGATCTAATATCACATGATGTGGAAAAGTCTGATACATCAGAACCCTCAGAAATCATTTTGCTTTATTAGTTTATTTTTATAACAAAAAATCATAGACTTAGATTGTGTAAAGTAATGGAGATTTACCATAATCTAGGTCTCAGCAAAACCCAAGAGAACCTTACAAATAGCCTCAGAAAAATAACCAAATCTTAAATATGCCATTAGCTCTTCAGAAACTAGAACTTGGTTCAAGAACTTTCAAGGAGCCAGACCAGGTCTTTGGGCCAAGAAAGCTCATCCTCACTTCCTTCTTAAGAGATGAGAGCAGAATTGAGGAGGTAGAAACACAAAAATACCCTTCAAAAAACCAATAAATCCAGGAGCTTGTGTTTTGAAAAGAACAAAATAATAGACAGACCACTAGCCAGACTAATAAAAAAGAAGAGAGAGAAGAATTGAATAAATGCAATAAAAAACGATAAAGGGGACATCACCACCAATTCCACAGAGATACAAACTACCATCAGAGATTACTTCAAACAACTCTATGCACATAAATCAGTAAATCTAGAAGAAATGGATACATTCCTGGACACTTGCAACCTCCCAAGACTAAACCAGGAAGAAGTTAAAACCCTGAATAGACCAAGAACAAGGTCTGAAGTCAAGGCAGCAATTAATGGCCTACCAACCTAAAAAATTCCAGGTCCAGATGGGTTCACAGCTGAATTCTACCAGAGGTACAAAGAAGAGCTGGTACCATTCCTTCTGAAACTATTCCAAAGAATACAAAAAGAGGGAATCCTCCCTAACTCATTTTGTGAGAACAACATCATCCTGATACCAAAACCTGGCAGAGACACAACTAAAAAAGAAAATTTCATGCCAATATCCATGATTAACATAGATGCAAAAATCTTCAATAAAATACTGGCAAACCAATTCCAACAGCACATCAAAAAGCTTATCCATCATGATCAAATAGGCTACATCCCAAGGATGCAAGGCTGGTTCAACAAAGGCAAATCTATAAATGTAATCCATCACATAAACAGAACCAAAGACAAAAACCACCTGATTGTCTCAATAGATGTAGAGAAGGCCTTTGACAAAATTCAACAGCCTTTTAACCTAAAAACCCTCAATAAACTAGGTATCGATAGAAAATATCTCAAAATAATAAAAGCTATTTACAACAAACCCACAGCCAATATAATACTGAATGGACAAAAACTGGAAGCATTCCCATTGAAAACTGGCACTAGACAGGGATGTCCTCTCTCTCCACTCCTATCCAATACAGTATTGGAATTTCTAGCCAGAGCAATCAGGCAAGAAAAAGAAATAAAGCGTATTCAATTAGGAAAAGAGGAAGTCAAATTGTCTCTATTTGGAGATAACATGATCACATATTTAGAAGACCCCATCGTGTCAGTCCCAAATCTCCTTAAGCTGATAAGCAACTTCAGCAAAGTCTCAGGATACAAAATCAATGTGCAGAAATCACAAGCATTCCTATACACCAATAATAGACAAACAGAGAGCCAAACGATGAGCAAACTCCCATTCACAATTGCTACAAAGAGAATAAAATACCTAGGAATACAACTTTCAATGGATGTGAAGGACCTCTTCAAGGAGAACTACAAACCACTGCTCAAGGAAATAAGAGAGGTCACAAACAGATGGAAAAACATTCCACACTCATGGTTAGGAAGAAGAAACATTGTAAAAATGGTCATACTGCCAAAGTAATTTACAGATTCAAGCTATCCACATTAAACTACCATTAACCTTCTTCACAGAACTGGAAAAAATCACTTTAAACTTCATATGAAACCAAAAGAGAGCACACATAGCCAAGACAATCCTAAGCAAAAACAACAAAGCTGGAGGCATCACATGCTACCTGACTTCAAACTATACTACAAGGCTACAGTAATTAAAATAGCATGGTACTGGTACCAAAACAGAGATATAGACCAATGGAACAGAACAGAGGCCTTGGAAGCAACACCATACATCTACAACCATCTGATTTTGACAAACTTGACAAAAACAGGCAATGGGGAAAGGAATCCCGTTCAATAAATGGTGTTGGGAAAACTGGCTGGCCATGTGCAGAAAGCTAAAACTGGACCCCTTCCTTACACCTTACACTAAAATTAACTCCAAATGGATTAAACATTTAAACATAAGACCTCACACCATAAAAACCCTAGAAAACAACCTAGGCAAAACCATCCAGGACATAGACATAGGCAAGGACTTCATGACTGAAACACCAAAAGCATTGGCAACAAAAGCCAAAATAGACAAATGGGATCTAATTAAACTTAAGAGTTTCTGCACAGCAAAAAAACAATCATTACAGTGAACTGGCAACCAACAGAAGGCGAAAAAAAATTTTGCTATCTACCCATCAGACAAAGGGCTAATATCCAGAATCTACAACGAACTGAAGCAGATTTACAACAAACAAGCCCATACAAAAGTGGGTGAAGGATATGAACAGAGACTTTACAAAAGAAGACATACATGAGGCCAACAAACATATGAAAAAATGCTCATCATCATTGGTCATTAGAGAAATCTAAATCAAAACCACATTTCACACCAGTTAGAATGGCGATCATTAAAAAATCTGGAGACAACAGATGCTGGAGAGGATATGGAGAAATAGGAACACTTTTACACCGTCGGTGGAAGTATTAATTAGTTCTACCATGGTAGAAGACAGTGTGGCAATTCCTCAAGGACCTAGAAATAGAGATTCCACTTGACCCAGCAGTCCCATTACTGAGTATATTCCCAGAGGACTATAAATCATTCTATTTTAAAGACACATGCACAGGTATGTTCATTGCAGCACTGTTTACAATAGTAAAGACCTGGAACCTACCCAAATGCCCATCAGTGACAGACTGGACAAAGAAAATGTGGCACATATACACCATGGAATACTATGCAGCCATAAAAAACGAGTTTGTGTCCTTTCTACAGACAGATGAACCTGGAAACCACCATTCTCAACAAACTGACGCAAGAACAGAAAACCAAATACCACATGTTCTCACTCATAGGCAGGTGTTGAACAATGAGAACACATGGACACAGGGAGGGGAACATTACACACAGGGTATGTTGTGGGGAGAGGGGCCAGGGGAGCGACAGCAGGGGCAGGAGGCTGGGGAGGGATAACACTGGGAGAAATGGCAGATATAGGTGATTGGGGGATGGAGACAGAAAACCACTACGGTATGTGTGTACCTATGCAACAATCCTGCAAGATCTGCACATGTACCCCAGAACTTAAAGTACAATTAAAAAAAATTTAAAAAGAAAAAAAAAGAGTGTTGATTAGGCTTTTCTCTGTTTAGAGCCATCAGTGTCACTGAATTACTCTCTCTTCTGTCTCTGATTTTCTTTGTTCCTGAATTGGTTGTCACAAAAGGGAAAGGCCCTCCTTGCCATCATCAGCTCTCACTAGCGTTTCAGTGCTACATGGTTCAGAACTTGATTACCTATTTCCAAGGTATAAGCATTAATTTAATAAACTCTAGAATTATAAAACGTTGCTTTGAAATTAATTTCTACATTTTAGGAAGCAGATTATTTTTCCTATAAAATCTTTTGGCTGCTACTATGTGGCTGGAGATGCCTTTATACCTAGCATGTTTGTCATGTTCATTGATTTTATGACTTTAGGAAACTGCCAAGAATACTCCATATTACTACAACTCAACCTCCCCCAAAATACACACACACACACACACACACACACACACACACACACACAAATCCACACATTCAGGAATACATGCAGAGCCTAAAATTTTTACTTTTATCATTTATTTATTTATTTTATTTATTTATTTATTTATTTTTATTCTTTTGAGATGGAGTCTCACTCTGTTGCCCAGGCTAGAGTGCAGTGGCATGATCTTGGCTCACTGCAACCTCTGCCTTCCGAGTTTAAGCAATTCTCCCACTTCAGCTTCCCAAGTATCTGGGATTAGAGGTGGGCATTACCACACCTGGCTATTTTTGTATTATTAACAGAGACAAAGTTTTACCATGTTGTCCAGGCTAATCTCGAACTCCTGACCTCAGGTGATCCTCCCGCCTCTGCCTCCCAAAGTGTTGGGATTATAGGCATGAGCCACTACTCTTGGCCACATTTTTACTTTAAGCACTCATCCTTATTATTTTTCTTTTTGAAAATGATAGGCAAGCAAATATTTTTTGAGTACGGGAATCATAAATCTTACTAGGCATGAGGTAGGACTCCTTCCCAGAGCTACCCATTTGATAAATATTATTATTGTTATTATTTTGCTTTCTATTCTTCATATTTCAGTGGAAAATTGCATTTTTCAAAGACAGTATTTTGAGATCTTTGGAAGCAGCAGTCTTGTATACAGGAAGTTAATTATTCCAGATGAAGTGGTTGAACAATAGCATGCTAATTAAATTATAACTTCTTGCTAGCTTGATTTTATGACCCTCAAGTACTTTCATTTAAAATATAAATAAAGAGCAGAACATTTCTCTCTTCTTAGACTTGTTCACTTATCCTATTAGAGCTATCACAAAAGATAAAAAATAATTAAAATGTGGACAGTCTCAGAGTAAAAACAAAGGGTCAGTTGGTTCTTCTATTAGTAAACACAATATAGCACCTACTGTGTGCCAACCATTGACTACTATAAGCATTTTGCAGACATGGGCTCATTTAATGCTTACAACATCTTATGAGTACAGTCTATTATGATCCCAGTTTAAAGACGAGGAAACTGTAAAGCAGAGGCACTCAGTAACTTCCCAAGTAGGAGATTTGTAACCCCTAAAGGGCCACCCGATGTAATCCAGGCAGCTGGATCCTGAACCCATATTCTCAAACTCTCCAGTCTCCTGAATATTCAACACATTCTCCTTGCACTTTAATTTAAAGATTCCCCTAAATCTTCTTCTGAATTCTTCTTCTGAATTTTTAGTCTGCTGAGCTGGAGGTATATATTATATCTACTCACTCAATGCCCCCCATCAGAATAAAAGTTTCCTGGGGGCAGGAACCTCTTCTGCCACAATTATTGTCTATTCCCAGAATCTCACACCATGCCTGGAAGAGAGGGCACTCAAATATTCATGAGTAAATGCATAAATGAACTGATGATCATCCAAAACTGACTTTTTCCTAAACTTAATCTTTTTCTGTCCTGCTTTCCTTGGAAATATATGAGGTACAACATGCTAAACTTAAAGCACAAATAACTGCGTGCAGTTCTTTGTTTTTTCTGTACACACAGGAGGATGGCAATCTTTTGCCTTTCCCTGTTTGAAAAGAAAGTAAAATCCTAACTTCTGTTGTTGTGCTAGCTTAGTTGGAAGCAGTTTCTTTGTCTTCTGGAACAAATCTTGTCTGTATCTTCTAAGCATTCATGTTATTCCTTTGTCCTACCTAAATTATCAGGTGTCATTCTTATCCTACTGCATTAAAAATTTAATAGCATTTCATATCTGTGCTTTTTTTTTTTTTTTGACTGGCTCTGTTGCCCAGGCTGGAGTGCAGTGTCATGATCTTGGCTCTCTGAAACCTCCGCCTCCCAGGTTCATGTGATTCTCCTGTCTCAGCCTCCCAAGTAACTGGGACTACAGGCATGTGCCACCACGCCTGGTTAATTTTTGTATTTTTAGTAGAGACGGCTTTTTGCCATTTTGGTCAAGCTGGTAGCGAACTCCTGACCTCAAGTGATCCACCCACCTTGGCCTCCCAAAGTGCTGTGATTACAGGCGTGAGCCACCATACCCAGCCTGTGCTTTTATTCTGCAAAGCATCTAGCACAGAACTTGGCACACAGTAGGTGCTCCAGAAATGTTTCACCTGAAAGGCAAGAAGACCAAAGTAATTCTCTTAAAAAGCAAGCAACTTACTCTATAGGATGGATTTGCTAACAAACTTTATCATAAAAAACTACGTAGTAAATATCTTCAGCGTTGCAGATTCACTGTCTCTATTGCAACTACCCAAATCTGCCTTTGTGGCATGTAAGCAGCTGTAGACAACAAGCACAGGAATAAGCAGAGATAGGTATGTGCTAATGAAACTCTATTTACAGAAACAGACTGTGAGCTAGATTTGGACCACAGGCCTTAGTAGTTTGCCAACATCTGTTCTATACCATGCCCCACATTACAATACTGACTGTTTGCATTCTAACAGGGTAGAGTTGGAGGGAAGAGAGAATGAATGACTGGAAAAGCTCAAAAGAGTGTGGTCTCCTGAAAGTAGGTCAGATGCTTTGTTTGCATATGTAAAGAACATACTATGGTTTGCATTATATATCTTTCTTTCTCTGCATGAAATCCTTTCCTAATCTCATTCTCTACTCAATTTCCCCTTAAAGCTCTTATCCTTCCAAACCTTTAAAAGATAATAAATAAGAATTTTCTATTAAAGATAATAGGCTTTCAGGGATCCATCTGCAAAAAGGAAATTAGAGAAAAAAAATCTTATTAGAACCTATTTCCATCATATAGATCGATCTGCAATTCACTGATTATAAATTTGTATTTTTTGCTTTATCAATCAACTCCACTTCTTTTCTAATAATATCCCTTCAGGACATCAAAAATGAAATTAGTTCTTGGCAATTTCCTAAGGCAAAGGGGAAAAAGGTATAGAACATGTCTTAGCTAAAAAGGAAAATTACAGGCAAATGCAAAACACCGTGCAATTAAGTAGTAAAATATAAAACTTGAATGATTATCACCTATCCACTTCTACCTTAAAGGACATATTGGTATCTAACCAGGAAAATAGAAATTAATTATTGTATTTAAATAGAGGAAATTTGAAGACATTTTTTACACAGGTAATTAAGAAGTTGACAAGCCAAAAATGAGTCAGAGAAGTCACTTAGAGATTAGAAATAGCAGAAGGCTGCTTCCACACCGAGTCTGGAGAGAGAAAGAAAAGAAGCCAATAGATTCTAAATGAACCTGGATGTCAAGAGGTAGATCATGGAGAAGATGCAGCACTGCTGAGCTGACACCACCTAAGGGTCCGAGAGGGGAAGAAAGTGCCAGGGCACCTCCTGTCTTTCTTCACTCCAGTCTCCTGCCAATGCCCCCCATTGGTTGAATGCAAGCCCCTGACAAAGGAGCTTGGGAATTGGCTTGAAGGGACAGCTTCTTAAAAGAGAGCCCACATAGCCAAGACAATCCTAAGCAAAAAAAAGCAAAGCTGGAGGCATCATGCTACCTGACTTCAAACTATACTACAACGCTACAGTAATCAAAACAGCATGGCACTGGTACCAAAACAGAGTTATAGACCAACGTAATAGAAGAGAGGCCTCAGAGGCAAGGCCACACATCTGCAACCATCTGATCTTTGACAAACCTGACAAAAACAAGCAATAGGGAAAGGATTCCCTGTTTAATAAATGGTGTTGGGAAAGCTGGCTAGCCATGTGCAGAAAGCAGAAACTGGACCCCTTTCTGACACCTTACACTAAAATTAACTCCAGATGGATTAAAGACTTAAACATAAGACCTAACACCATAAAAACTCTAGAAGAAAACCTAGGCAAAACCATTCAGGACATAGGCATAGGCAAGGACTTCATGACTAAAACACCAAAAGCCTTGGCAACAAAAGCCAAAAGAGACAAGTGGGATCTAATTAAACTCCAGAGCTTCTGTACAGCAAAAGAAACAATCATTAGAGTGAACTGGCAACCAACACAATGGTAAAAAATTTTTGCAATCTACCCATCTGACAAAGGGCTAATATCCAGAATCTACAAATAACTAATTTACAAGAAAAAAACAAACCCATCTAAAAGTGGGCAAAGGATATGAACAGACACTTTCAAAAGAAGACATATATGAGGCCAACAAGCATATGAAAAAATACTCATCATCACTGGTCATTAGAGAAATGCAAATCAAAACCACATTGAGATACCATCTCACACCAGTTAGAATGGCGATCATTAAAAAATCTGGAGACAACAGACGCTGGAGAGGATGTGGAGAAATAGGAACACTTTTCACTGTTGGTGGGAGTGTAAATTAGTTCAACCATTGTGGAAGACAGTGTGGCGATTCCTGAACGACCTAGAAATAGAAATTCCATTTGACCCAGCTATCCCATTACTGGATATTATATCCAAAGGATTATAAATCATTCTGTCATAAAGACACATGCACACGTATGTTCATTGCAGCACTGTTTACAATAGCAAAGACCTGGAACCAACCCAAATGCCCATTGATGATAGACTGGACAGGAAAATATGGCACATATACACCACGGAATACTGGGCAGCCATAAAAAATGATGACTTTGTGTCCTTTGTAGGGACATGGATGAATCTGGAAACCATCATTCTCAGCAAACTGACACAACAACAGAAAAACAAACACCACATGTTCTCACTCACAGGTGGGTGTTGAACAATGAGAACACATGGACGCAGGGAGGGGAGTATCACACACTGGGGTCTGTTGAGGGGGAATATGGGAGGGACGGTGGCAGGTAGGGAGGTTAGGGAGGGATAACATGGGGAGAAATGCCAGATATAGGTGACGGTGGGATGGAGGCAGCAAACTGCATGGCCATGTATGTACCTATGCAAGAATCCTGCATGTTTTGCACATGTACCCCAGAACCTGAAGTGCAATTAAAAAAAAAAAAATATATATATATATAAACGTTTGTTTCCACAAAGTTTTGTAGTTTGCAGTGCAAAAATCTCATTCTTCCTTGGTTAAATTTTGTTCATGCATTTTTTTTATTGAAACATGCTTCAACTTTTCTCTGTAAGTAGATAAGATAAATATAATACATTCATAACAATACTTTTTTTTTTTTGAGATGGAGTATCGCTCTTGTCACCCAGGCTGGAGTGCAGTGGCGTGATCTTGGCTCACCGCAACTTCCGACTCCTGGGTTCAAGCGATTCTCCTGCCTCAGCCTCCCAAGTAGCTGGGATTACAGGTGTGTGCCACCGTGCCCAGCTAATTTTGTGTTTTTAGTAGAGACAGGTTTTCATCATGTTGGTCAGGCTGGTCTCAAACTCCTGACCTCAAATGATTCACCCGTCTTGGCCTCCCAAAGTGCTGGGATTACGGGCATGAGCCATCATGCCTGGCCAAAAATAAATGTTTTTAATGTAGCTTTTCATCTATTTAAGGTATCCAGACTTTTTCCAAGAAGCCTGAGATAAAGATACTAGATTTCTAGTCTTAAAGGTATTATTATTATGTTTATAATTTTTGACTTTATTATCTTAGCTTTTATTTATTCATTTACAAAATAGTGCCTGCCAAAGTGCCATCTACTCCTGTATACTCTAATGTTTTAGTGATTACTAGTAATGCTATGAAGATTAAAACAGTAATATTCATAGTAAACACTTAAATGGCATTTATGTGCCAGGTAACTATTCTAAGTGTTTAATGTGTATTAACTTACTTAATGAAAATAAATACTGTGTGGGGTGAAGCTTTAAAGAACTGTGATTTTGTGTGTGTGCGTGTGTGCGTGTGTGTGTGTGTAAAGCCTTTTTGAATGATGTTTGGAAAATTCATAATTTTAATCTAGAGTTCTCAAACAATAGTTTTGGTCAATGTTTAATTTTTAAAGATTGAAGATATTGATAACTGTGTTAACGAACAAAGGGAGGGAGGTGATATCTCTCAACTCTGCTTTTTTGGGGCTTTAATTATTTCACCTCTCAATTGAGAAGTTTGAATCCAATGATCGCTAATCCTAGAGTGCCCAGCTCTTATAGTCAGCTGTCTAATGTCTTAGATACAATATCTCTCTGTTCTGTATGAGGTATTTGAGAAGAAGGCTGTTGCAGGGGAAAGCTCTTGGAGGAATTAGATCAAAACCCCCCAGAAATGTGAGGTTGAAGAAGGCAGGGCTTGTGTTTTCCATGTGGAATGTTATATCACTGTCACAGTACCTGATGTAGAGTAGAGTTTAAATAAAATGGTTGAAAAATGAGTGAAGAAATAAACATAAGACTGGAAAGAAGTCATTTTGAGTTTGATATGGTTTGGCTGTGTCGCCACCCCAAATCTCATCTTGAATTCCCACGTGTTGTGGGAGGGACCCAGTGGGAAGTAATTCAATCATGGGGGCAGGCCTTTCCGATGCTGTTCTTGTGATGGTGAGTAAGTCTCACGAGATCTGATGGTTGTAAAGAGTGCACAAGTGCTCCTGTCTTTGCCTGCTGCCATCCATGTAAGATGCAACTTGTCCTTGCCTTCCACCATGATTGTGAGGCTTCCCCAGCCATGTGGATCTGTGAGTCCAATTAAACCTCTTTCCTTTGTAAATTGCCTAGTCTCTGGTATGTCTTTATCAGCAGCGTGACAAGGGACTAATACAGGGTTTAAGTTTCTTTTTTAATATTAGAAATGTGTGTATGTGGATTGAGTGTGGGGAGAGGAAGGAGTATTGAAATGGGATATATTTAAATTAATGGAAGCTGTTTCTTCGTTTTTGCATTTCTTCATACTCATCTTGCATTTCACAATGCTGAGCCCTTGGCCTGGGATGTGCCCTTGCCCCACCATCTACCAACTTACTGGAATTTTTAGCCCAGCATGGGCATCACCTTTGCTGGTTATCTCTCTACCTCTTATCTCCAGGCAGAGTTGAAGCTTGTAACCATCTGTGGTTACATTGATCACATGGTAATGAAATTGTTAGCTTCTGTCATGTCTGTCCCTTTTACTAGGGCGTGAGTATCTTAATGGCTTTGTCTTATGTTTATTTTAATAACATATCTGGCATTTGGCAGGTGTTCACTCAGCAGTTGTTGAGTGTGTAAATGTGAATCAATTCAGAATAAACACCAGGCAATGACCAACTGACCAATTGCTTTCCTGAGTGTTTAGTGTGTGTAAGAAATTTTATGTGGATTTCTCTTACTTCTCATGATAATCCTTTAGGGTTGGTATCCTCGTCATCCTTATTTTACAGATAAAAAATCAGTCTCTAAGGAGTTAAGTAACTTGTTTAAAGTTATGCAGTAAATAAATGGCAAAGCTAAGATTTAGAGCCAGGTTAAGCAGACTTACCTGTTTAGGTTCTTTCTACTAAAATCTGGGTCGTTGGCCAGAAGTTCCAGTAAAAATAATAAGTGAAATAAGATACTGGACATCAGTAACAAAATCTTCAGCATAATGTTTAAAGAACATTGCTGTGTCTTCTCCAGTTTTGTCAGGAAATAGATTAAGAATTGGGTCCTTTAATATATCAGAAGGTACAGGCCTGCCCTCTAGGTGGTTGAATTTTCTGTTTAACACAGTAGTAAAATGGAGAACAAGTGGGTTTCTAGATCAAGCTACATAGACTAATTACATTTGAAGGCTAAACATAACATTAGAGACTATCGGCCTCAGCCCCATTAATCTTAATGATATCACAAGGCCCACAGAGCTTGTAAGTTTGGTCCTCAGTTGCTATGTCAGTCAAGGGCAGAGAGTGTTCCTTTATATCATGAGGCTCACTTTATATATTAATAGAAAATTTAGAATAATGGTGGGTAAAAACTTGTCATATTAAACAGATAAGAGCATGAGAGTTTGGTTGAAACACCATCATTTCACACACTGGAGACACATGAAACTCAGGCCTGGGCCTCTCAGATGAGTAACCTCCAAGCTTCTGGCCCCCCTCAGAAAAAAGAACTTTCTGCATAGGACAGAATTGATCATCAGGGGCATCTCTGAAAAAAAAAAGGATCCTCTAAGTTGTTTGTTAACTTATGGTTCTAAGACTTTGCTGATTTAAGATGCAAATGAATATTCAGTGCTCCCTCCTTATCTGTGTGGCTTTTGAAATAAGAGTTTTCTTTCATGTTTGCCCAGTGATAGTAGAAGGAACTACAAATGTTGAAAAATCTGAAGTAGATGCTTCTGTTACCTTTGAGATTTGGCTTCTGAAGTAAATACCAGTAAGCTACGTAAAGTGAAATCAATGTCATCCAATAAATACTGACCAAGTACCCAGTATATTTCAGGCAGTGTTCTGGGTGCTAGATCATGCCGAATATTGTATTTTCTTTTCTTTTGTATGGTTTGTGTAAGACAGAATACTCAGAGGGGAAAAAAAGACTTGGAAATATGCTTTTGAGAAGTCGGTATGGAACAGAATTGAGATTTATGTATATGTCTAACGTGTACACAAACAATAATTTATTCTGTTGTGGGTCTATGTTGCTTATATAAGTAAATTTGATTTTCAGAATTTCACACAGCACTGGAAGAAATTGGACATTGCCTTATTTTACCAGTGTAGCAAGACACTGAACATTACCACTTTTATAGCCCTTAATAGATTGTAGTGCCACTATTTGTTTTTAAGGCACTCTTTTCCCATTTTTCTCTAGAGCAAAGATCATGTCTTGTTCATCTTTGTCACTACCTCAGTGCCTCATGCATGGTTCCTAATACATCATGGCTGTGCAATAAATGTCAGAATGAATAATCATGAATGTCTGAAACTATTTCTGTGGATAGATTAGCTCATGAACTGAAAATGGTAAAAAGATGGTTGAGTGAAGAAAAGGAAACATTTGAGGGAAGGAAGAAAACTGACAAGGATAAGAGATGAATGAAATGAGAACGAGATGGTCAAGAATGCTATCTTATATGTCCTGTTAAACTTTTGCTGTGTTAGAAACCATCCAATGTAAGGGGATACAACCATTTTATCATGCTCATGGATTCTGAAGGTTAAAATTAGTTCACATTGGGGATGTAAAGCCTCTTATCTTGGAAAACTTTAATGGCTGGGGGTGACTTAACCACAAGGGGCTGGAATCATCCGAAGGTCTCTCATTCATGTGTCTGTCTTCTGGGCTGAGATGATTAGAAGGCCGAGCTCAGCAGGAATTCTGCAATAGAACTGTATGTGCTTTCTCAACTTGCAATGAGCTTCTCTCAGTATAGTGGCTGGATTCCAAGAGGGAGAATATTCAAAGAGTTAGATGTCTAAAAAAATCAAGCAGGAGCTACTTGGCTTTTATGTCGTAGCCTCAGGCATTTCTGCTGTCCTGTATTAGTCAAAGGAGTCACAAGCCTATTCCAATTCAAGGGGAGGTGACCCAGACCCATAAGAAGAGTGTCAATGAATTTACAGGTATTTAAAAAAAATAGTTGCACTGCATATCATAACTGGGACAGATAATGACAATGATGAATGGAGCAAAGAGCAGAAAAGTCCATTGTCAATTTACTTCATCAGAGATGGGACCTATGACAATATCATTAGACACTTTCCAAACAGTAGTTAGATCATGACATACATCCATGATACTTTTTGAGTATAGTTTATAATTTTTATTTGTTACAAATCATCTATGAGAATGTTTTCTATGGAATTAGTGTTTTTAACAGTTGTTTTTTTTTTCCTGATAGAGATCAGGTATATAATAGCTGGCATCTCAGTTTTTGAAATTCTTCATTAACTGAGCTCCACAAGCTTTAGGAATAAGGGCAGATATTTCTCTGGTCAAACGTGCCTTTATGATCTAGTGTGCTGTGCAGTTCCAGTTATGACACTGACCTTTGGTGATCTTTCTAATGATTCTTTTATAAAAAGTCTGCAGTTTGAATATACTCGCTTGGCCTGACTGCTCACTGTGCTTTGGCACTTTGTTGGTCTGTAGAGAATCTTCTTTTTATCATGATATAGAGTTGAAAAAAAAAAAACCTTCAGCTTTCATGAAATTGAACAGGGAAAAGGAAAGGAAATAGAGGGAAGAGAGGAGTTATAATGAGGACGAATGTTACGTTAGACTGCGGTTTTATTTTTGGCAGCTAGAAATCACACATTCCTTTATGTCTGAGAAGAGGTAGTGCAGATTACGTTAGCACAAAGCTCTACTGGTCCACAGGAATCACTGGGACCATTGCAAGGTATTTGTGTTGAGATAGGTAGGGCAGTAATAATGGTCCTTGGGGAAGGTGAGCCCCCCCCACCTTTTTCTTGTATTATTTGTCTGCTTTGGTACTTTTTTCCCCCTCCCTCCTTTCTCTTCCTCCTTTTTCCCTTTTCTCTTTTTTCTTACCAACTCTGAAGTGTTTGAGGACTGGGACATGGAAAACTATGTTATTCCCACAAATATGTTTTAAACACTTTTTATTGTGGAAAATTTCAAACATAAGTAAAAATAGGGTGATAGAAAGAACCCCTGGTACTTATCACTAAACTTCAATAGTTATCAACTCATGAACAATTTTATTTTGTCTATACTCTCCCATACCCTTCAGATTAGGAAGCAAACCACAGACATTATTTTATCTGTGAATTTTTCAGTATATATTTCTGAAAGATAAGGACTCTGAAAAATATAATCACCATACCATCACATACACACACACACACACACATACACTCACACAGCAAATCATAAACAATACTGTCTTAATATAATCAAATCTTGATATCATCAAATCATCAAATAGGTATTACCAATGAACTTTGATATCATCAATATTAAGTTAGTATGCAAGTTGCCATAATTGTCTCATACATTTTAGTTGAGAGGTCTCTTAAGACTAAATATATGTCAGACCCTCCTGAATCTCTCTATTTTGTTCTTAATTTTTTCTGTTGTTGTTAAAGGAAGTTTCTCATTTGTAAAAAAAAAATTGAATTCACTTGACCGGGTGCAGTGGCTCATGCCTGTAATCCCAGCCCTTTGGGAGGCCAAGGTGGGCAGATCACAATGTCAGGAAGATCAAGACCAGCCTGGCCAACATGGTGAAACCCTGTCTCTACTAAAATACAAAAAATTAGCTGGACGTGGTGGCACGTGCTTGTACTCCCAGCTACTCGGGAGGCTGAGGCAGGGGAATTGCTTGAACCCAGTGGCAGAGGTTGCAGTGAGCCGAGATCGTGCCCCTGCACTCCAGCTGGGCGACAGAGTAAGACTCCATCTCAAAAAAAAAAAAAAAATTTGAATCCACGAATGACTTGGATTCTTCATTCCTATTTTAAAAACATTGAGAAAAGAATATATAGACATGGATGAATGTTTCTTATTAAAAATATTTAGAATACTATGGCCAAGGAACAAACATTGGTATTTGATTATTTTATATATAATTTATTCTTTACTCTGATGCTTTCTCCTAGTAAAAGGCACTGAAAATCACTTTACCCCGAGAAATTTGTTATGTATGTCTTATTTTCACTTGTTACTGTTTCCCTTGGTAGTAGCAAGAAATAGAGAAATATTTGTTTTATTCAAGAAATTCCTTCATCAGAGGAGAATTTGCCAGTTAAAGTGAATCCAGTTACATTTCACCGTAAATAGTAAAAGAGAAAAAACTTGATATAATTCAGACTTTATCCTGAAAAATAAAGTGATAATAATAGTTTATCTCAGATTTAGAACCATTTAGATTATAACTAATTCACAGAACAAAGAGTGAATCTAGTATTTCCTTGATATCATTTTTCTGACAAAAATGTATGATTAAAATTTTGACTTCCTTTACATGTGAGTTTGTCAGCACAATTCAAAAGTGAGCCTTTTTTTTTTTTTCAAAAGCATTAGAAAGCTTTACCAGTTTTTGCAAGGGTTTTTTTCATAGAATGAAGATTAAACCATGATAACAAAGAGGCCATGATATGTAATTTTTAATATAAGATAGAAGTATACTTGTCTCTCAGAAAGTAGGTGAGCTGGTCTACGCTCTGCTCCATGAAGTCATTCCAGGATCAGGTTCCATCTTGTTTCTTCTGAGTAATGCTGGGATGCATAAGGGAAGTTGAGTCTGCCCTGTGGGAGGCTGGAAAATGCCCTAAATCCTGGGGAAGTAGCTTGTCTTTAAGTTGAAAATGGCCTGGAAGGAGTACATATCACTTCTACCACACATCCTTTTGGCATCAACTTAGTCATATGGCCACAGTCTACTGCAAAGAAGGCTGGGGAATATAAATATATAAACGCATATACATATATAAATTTATATAAATATAAATATATTCCAGCCTACGTGCAGAAAGAAGAGGAAAATGAATTGGTGTGTAGGGGTGCGCGTGGGGGGCCGTGGGAGGCCGTGTTGCGAGGAGAGGTAAGAAGCCGTCTGCCAGAGTATATCTTCATATTTTAATTATAAAAATTAGTCTGATTTTGATACCTCTGTTGTGTTATTATTATTATCATTTTAACTAGCTGACTTTAAGATCCTTCTCTCCCAGTGGTTTTGAGTGTGGTTGCAGGGGTTCTCCGACAGCACTTCTTGAAATGCCTTCTCTTTGGAAGATTTGATATTTTATTTGCAATTATTGTTGACTGTTGCCTTTCTCATGCAGTGAGAGGTGATGACAGCAAAGAAGCAAAACCTAGTAATGTGGAAGGGATATTTGACTGGAGCCAAAGTGGTCAGTTGATTAATGGCTATTTTAATATCTGACAATTTTTGCTTTTCTCGAGAACCACTTAATTATGAATCTCCTGTATAATAAATAATGTGTTAGATTCTTGGAGGTATTTCACATAGTATTCTAAAACTACTTTCTACATCCATTTCTCTTTTTATCTCCTTTCTTAGGAGAGAGGAGGCTCTCATTCCCAATTGTAGCCAGTGACCACAGGGAAGACTTGCAGTGTGAGACCCAAACCTGTCTTGAAGGAGTTAAATCAATGCCTATACCTGCATACGGACAATAAGAAACAATATTCCTAGGCAGCACCTCTTAGTCTGTTTCTAGGTTCACATGTTCCGTAGTCTAATGCTATAATCACCTACCCCATGGTAGTGGACTGGGGTAGGGCATATGGTATCAGGAGAGATGAGAAATCAGCTGACCTTTCAACTTTTAACTTTTGTCTCAAGAGGACTTCTCTTATCCTCTCTTTAGATGCTATTGATAGTGAAAGGTAAGGGTTTTAATAGATCTCTTGGTGCTTGGATTCCTCACCTTGTCTAGCTTCAACAGTTTAGCTAATGAATACTCAAAAGTGTGTGGCCTGGTGCATATCAACTGACTGAATGGAGAAATATATAAGACTTTATGAAAATACAGGTTATTACAGGGTGCCTTTATTTAATAGCTCAGGAAGATAGAGGTGTACAGTGTTACTTCCTTTTGAGCACTAAAATGTTGCCTAATCCTGGAATAACTCCAATTCATGATGTAAATGGGGAGCCTAGAATGTACTCTATTTTGATTGAAATCATCCTAATATTTTTTCTTTTGTTGTTTTTATGCTATTTAATCCCCTTTTACGAAAGAAAATTGGGGCTTTAAGCTGAGAGTATATATCGCAGAAGAGAATGTGGTAAGATTTGTTCTTATGTAATAGCTACCCATTTGGTACTTTTGAATTGAACTATCACCTGATACTGTTGACAAGCGCCACAGCATCTGATTTATCAGATTAAGGTCAGTTTGATGTTTATTTGCACTAAATTTCCTAAAATTGCAAAGAAATAGTAACTTTGTCATAAACTTGTGATGAAATTGCAAACAGTAACTTTGTCATAAACCTGTGATGAGATGTGAAATAAGGTCACCAGTTCTGATGTAGAAGTTTGTAAACTGAGGGCTTTAATTAATTTTTAATAATATTAGGACATCACCTAATTAGTGAATTATATAATATTGTATTAGATTTATTATATAATATTGCTATTAGGTTGAATTATACAATTCAGTATTAGATTGAATATATAATATTGCTAATTCTGTAGGTAAAATATTGCAGGATATTGGCAAAATATAGCACAGAATATATGACTTAACCTAAGAAGATGAGAATTTTAACAACCTCTAATTACTGTTTGTTTGCTCTTATAAATAGTCCATCCTTTCCCAACTCTGTTATCTGGGCCCTTTTTTTCTTATTTACTATAGTCCATTCCATAATATCATTTGGTAACTGACAGTCACTTTTATTTTTTTCTATCTCTGATTTCCTTTCCCATTTAGCACCTCTGTTCTTTTGACTTAAAATATTATGAAAAATCATATTGACTAGGATAGGCTGTTCTAGTCATAAGTTATTTTTTTTTTAATTATGATTTTCTTTCTTTTCTTTTCTTTTCTTTCTTTTTTTTTTGTGTGACAGTCTCACTCCAGTACCCAGGCTGGAGTGCAGTGGCATGATCTCAGCTCACTGCAACATCTGCCTCCCAGGTTCAAGCTATTCTCATGCCTTAGCCTCCCTAGTAGCTGGGACTACAGGTGTGTGTCACCACGCCTGGCTAATTTTTGTACTTTAAATAGAGACAGGGTTTCACCATGTTGGCCAGGCTGGTCTTGAACTTCTGGCCTCAAGTGATCTGCCCATCTTAGCCTCCCAAAGTGCTGGGATTACAGGTGTGAGTCATGGTGCCTGGTCTATTTTCTTTTTTAAATTTTATTTTCAATTGACAAGTAATAATTGTACATATTTGTGGGTACATAGTGATGTTTTGATACATAAAATGCCTTGCTATGTATGTATTAGATCAGGGCAATTGGCATAGCCATAAAAATTATTTGCTTTCAGGCAGAATCTTTCATGATGAAAAAGGTTTTAAGATTTGTTGGCTGAAATTGTTGGACTGTGAAACTATTCGTCAGATATTCAGATTTGCAACACTGGACAGACAGTATAAATTTGGTGGTTTGGGTTTCTCACTGGTGATACAGTGACAGTTTCCGTTGTCTACGTCAGAATGTTAGTGTTCAAAGACTAATGTGTTAAAATGTTCCGTCTTTTAGCAGTTAGTTGCCAAGGCAAAGGGAATAGGAATTTTATTTAAAAAAGATGTTCGTAATCCTTATTTAGCAACAGCTGGGAGAGAAAGCTGGAATCCTGAGGTTTTGTTTCATCTTCGTTTTAAAATTTAGAACATCAAACCTTTATTTCCTCGTTCAGAGAGGACATCTCTCCCTTCAGTTTCGGTATTGAGAGTTTGGTGTGGCTCTTAGTGATGCCCTGAAAGTCATAGGCTATCTCTATTGACATCTGGAGATTGAATCCAATTGCACTTAACAAGCTCCTAAACCATGAGGCTGGAAGTGGCACCTTACTGAACTTTTTCCTTCAGTTCTACCTTCCTTTCCACTAGGGAAGTTGTATAGTGTAGTTAATAGTATAGGCCCTGCAGTCGTATTGCCTGAATTAAAACCTGGCTCTTATTCTTACTTTGTGACCTGTAAAATGTAGACAGTATTAGTACTTACTTCAGAAGGTTGTTGAGAGAATGAAGTGATTTAATACATTGAAAGTGCTTAGTGGTTGGGACAGTGCAAAGTAATAAAAGCTTGATAATGATGATGATAATGATTTTTGTTATTTTTCTGTGTGAATAGTAATTCCATAGGGATACTCCCCAATTCTCCTGTGGTCTGCTTATTCTTCTGGATTTCACTGATCTTATCAAAAGGTGGTTAGATTGACCACTCAGGACAATGATGTTTACTTTTAGGAAAATCTGCCCTCAGCCTCCTCCCCCATTTTGGTCCAGATTTCATAGCATTTAGCAGGTGTTTCATAGTTTGTAGTTTGGGATTGAAGGCTGTCTTTTTATTTCATTGAAAATGGGATTTTCTTCCTCTGGTTTTTATGTTTTATTGTTTAGGGCAGAAGAGTAGAACATACACCTTTCTACGGCTATTCTCCAAGGATATTCTGATTCTCAGAGGCAATCATTTTCATTTTTTCAAACTTTTTCATCCCATTGTATCTTATTAAACAAAAATTATGGTAGGCCATTGTTTTAGACCGAGCTCCTGCACTAGACCCCAACAACCCAGGCCAAACAGAAATGGAGTCACTCATGTTAAATGCTGCATAATCAAACTGAAGCTTTAAGGGAGCAGGTAGATTCCCCAAATAGACGATTTTTTTTTTTCCTGAAAACAGGAGATTACACTCTATGCGAATCAGTGTAGTAAGGAAGTCCCCTCTGTTTTAATCTTTACCGAGAAAAGTACCTGAAGTAACTTGATGTTACTAATCAGCTTTTTTTTTTCCTATTGTTCTGTTTCCTTTTTCCTACCTTACAAAATCCATTGTTCTGCCATTGCCCAGCGGGAGCTCTCATATTTTACAGAATAGAGGCTGCCCTGACTCATGAACTGTGAGTAAAAGTCACTTTTACTAGATTTGTTGTCATTTTGTCTCTTGACAGTCTCTAAGTTGCTTTACATTGCTACTTCTTGCTTTTTCAATTGTGGGTATTATTTATTGGCTTCCTCCTCCTCCTCTTCTACCTTTTCCTCCTTCTCCTCCTACTATCATGGAGGATCTAGCTCTCTTTCATAATGTACTCCCCCACCCACACAGGAAGACACTTCCTGCTCTCACTCCCAATCTATTTATATTAGTAATAAGATTATCACTATTTACCTCATTATGACGATGTAGATGTTTTTTTATAGCAGAACTCTGTAGCATACCTATGATTATTTTTCCTTTTCTAAACAATTTGTTTTCCCTTGAAATTATTTTCTTTTTTAAAGTTGACTAAATTTTGCTAGCTTATTATAACTCTTCTCCGCATACATTAAGTTTCGTCTCCTAGAAGAAGAATTTCATCTCCTTACTTGGTCCAATTTGGACTGGTTGTACTCTCGGCCGGCTGCTCGGTGTCATTCATTTTGGGATTTCCCTTCATCATCATCTATTGGGGGAGGAGTCACTTTACCTCTTTCTTATGTTGGAATGCATGTTTTCTAAATTCTTGTGGTTTTTACTTTTTTGGCTTCCTGCTTTGTTTTGGTATTTTGGCTACATCCCAAAGTAGCTTTTTGAGAAAGGTGAACAAGCAATAAAATCGTTAAAGGCTTGTAGATATTTGAAAAATGTCTTACTTCATTGACACTTTGGCTGAGTATAGAAATCACTGTCTGAATTTTTCTTCATTGTCTTCTACTCTCTGGCATTATCCTTGATGATTACCATTCTGAATTTCGATCCTCTCTGTGAAACTTACATTTAAGCTTGCTGAATATTTTGCTTATCCCTGTAGTTGTGAAATTTTACAAGAGGTGCCTTAATTTGATTGTATTTCAGTCTAAAAATAACCTTAAGTTTGGGGAAGTTTTCCTAAAATGTTTCTTCGATTGTTTTCTCACTGTTTTCTTTGCTTTCTTTTTCTGGAACTTCTGTTTTTTAGACACTGAACTTTCTGGGTGAGTTCTGGAATTTTGTTATATTTTCTGTTTCTTAATTTTTTACTTTTTTTGTTTTGTTTTTTTGAAAGACTTCCTCAACTTTTTGTTCCGACTTTTCTATTGAGTTTTTCATTTCTGCTATTTTATTTTTGATTTCTAATAGCTCCTCTTTTTTTGGTTCTCTGTTTCTTAATTTGGCTGTATCGTGACCTTGTTTCATGCATGTGTATTTCCTTAATTCTTTGATTTGATTTGATTTTTTAACACTTTCTTTTTTTCTGCACAACTTTTGTTTCTTCCAACTTGCTTTTTTGGCGTTTGTTCTTTGACCTTGGATTCATATTAGAATTTTTCCTCAAATGTCTGGTGATCCTTGTCTTTCTCTTATTTATCAGAGTGGGACTTTAAAAAGTCAGTTGAGCTGGGCATGGTTATGTGTACCTGTAGTTTCAGCTACTTGGGGAGGCTGAGGCAGGAGGTTTGCTTGTGCCTAGGAATTTGAGTCTAGCCTGGGCAACAGAGCCAGATCTCATCTTTAAAAAAAAAAAAAGAAAAAAGTGTCAGTTGGAAGCTTTGTGCATGGTATTGGGCCTTGCTGGCTGTGGGATTAACTATAGGGGTAATCTGGCTGTTTCATTTCTTTGGGGACACTCCTATGTCTGTGTCTTCAAGACTTTTCCCTTGGTCCAGTCCTGATGTCCTGGAGCCAGGTGGGAGAAGAGAGCTGAGTGGCCTCATCATTGTTATGTACACTTACACAGTTTCCCTTAAGCTCCTCCTTTTCAGTGTGGTACTCTCAGCCAAAACTATAGTCTCTCCCAGGATAGAGACCCTATGTTTTATGGTCTTCAGAAACCTCTAGTTTTCTCCCAGGGTTGAGGAGGGTTCGTCACCTAGATCTATGACATGGAAGAGGAGAGGATCAGGGACTTTGTTTCTTAAGCAGATTTGCCAACAATTCTTTTGCTTTAATTCCACCTTCCTCACCACTTCTAGAGCTACCATGTTCTGCTGATTCTTGAGCCATTTGGAAGTTTTGCAGAAGAAATTGGGTTGTTTCCAAGCTTCCCCTCGGCGGGGCCTGCCACATATTTATTTGTTTTCTAGTTTCCAAAATTCTGTTGTTTTCTTTCTGCTTTCCATTTCCTTGACAGTCAGTTCCTTAACAACAGCAACATAACTGTTTTTAATGGAATTTCAGGAAGGAGCCAATGTGAAGTGTGCATTCAACACTCCATCTTTAGCTGGAAGTCTCTTCCTTCATTTGTATCTCTCTGAACTTTAGTAGTTTTCTTTCGCCAGGACTTCCCATTGTCCAGTGAATTATAACAACAGTGGAGAACTTTAACTGTATGGGATAGAAGGGTAGGGAGAGCCCGTAAATAGCAACCAGGTGACTTTTTTCTGGTCTTGACTTGTGTGACCTTGAGCAAGCCATTTAACTTTTCTGAACCTCAGTTTCTTGAGGGAGCTAGATTAGATGGTGACTAAGATTGTTTTCAACTTAAATGGTATGATTCTGTATAAGACTAGTAATCGCACATATAAGTCAGATAAGGTGATTTTATTATATTTTTTGAGACAGAATCTTGCTCTGTCACCCAGACTGGAGTGCAATGGCATGATCTTGACTCATTGCAACTTCTGTCTCCCAGGTTCAAATGATTCTCCTTCCTCAGCCTCCCAAGTAGCTGGGACTACAGGCACCCACCACGTTACCTGGCTAGTTTTTGTATTTTTGATAGAGACAGGGTTTTACCATGTTGGCCAGCTGACCTCAAGTGATCCACTTGCCTTGGCCTCCCAAAGTGCTGGAATTACATGTGTAAGCCACCATGCCCAGACAGATAAGGCTTTTTTCCCCAGGACATTCAACATGAATGTTTTTTTCTGCCCCTGATGTTGAGACCTTTTGCTTCTAGAACTGTATATAAGTCCCACCCCATTTATCCTCGTGGGCCTTCCAAAAGTCTGCCATCCATTTGTTAACAATGGTATTGCTCACTGTGTTGGGAACTACATGTTTTGCACATGGCCTGTTTACGAGAGCATTGCTTGCTCTTCCCTGGTATCCATTCTTATAAGTAGTCATTTTCACCCTTGAAAATGTGTTGCACAAAGATGAAAAGACACTTTCCAAAGAAGGGTATCTACATTCTGACAGTTTCTTAGGAAAGCAGATGGACTGCCAAAATTTTAATATGGAATAGGGAAGACCAACTTAGATGCAAAAGGGGCAAGAACTTTCCTGTGACTCCTCAGCTTAGGGTGGCTATTGGGTTAATTAGTTCTGTGATTCAGCTTGTTACTGAGAGGCTACTGTAGACACCAGGAGTGGTAGGAAGAGATGCGGAGCCCAGTGTCTTCCTTTATGATAGTGGCTCTCAATTCTACCTGGACATGAAATCATGATGCCCAGGGTTCCACCCCAGACCAGCTGAATAAAAAATTCTGGAAGTGGAGCCTATACATCTGTATTAAAATGAAATTCCCTAGGTGATTCTAATATATACTGAAGGTTGAGAACCATTCCTTAACAGCTAAATGAGAATAAAAATGTGTACATTAATTGCTGTAGACATAGCAGAATATGATTAGTTCTATGATGAGTGTTAGAAATTATGGCACAGGAGTTGGAAGGTTTTTAATTAATTGAAGTCAGATTAGGGTGACTGCATTAAGGAGATGAATTTTGAGCTGGTATCGTTTTAATAGGTGGAAGGCAGAGAGTCCACTAGACCAGGAAATGAATGCTGTGAGGGGAATCTCTGGAGATTTGGAAGTCTTTTTTTTTGTATTTCTCCTAATGCTATCCCTCACCTAGCCCCCCACCCCCTAACAGGCCCCAGTGTGTGATGTTCCCCTCCCTGGGTCCATGTTTTCTGATTGTTCAACACCTCCTTATGTGGTATTTGGTTTTCTGTTCTTGTGTCAGTTTGCTGAGAATGATGGTTTCCAGATTCATCCATGTCCCTGCAAAGAACATGAACTTGTCCTTTTTTATGGCTACATAGTATTCTGTAGTATGTATGTGCCATATTTTCTTTTTCTAGTCTATCATTGATGGGCATTTGGGTTGGTTCGAAGTGTTTGCTATTGTGAACAGTGCTGCAATAAACATACGTGTGTGTGTGTCTTTATAGTAGAATGATTTATAATCCTTTGGGTATACATCCAGTAATGGGCTTTCTGGGTCAAATGGTATTTCTGGTTCTAGATCCTTGAGGAATTGCCATACTGTCTTCCACAGTGGTTGAACTAATTTACACTCTCATCAGTAGTGTAAAAGCATTTCTATTCTCCACATCCTTTCCAGCATCTGTTGTTTCCTGACTTTTTAATGATCACCATTCTAACTGGAATGAAGTGGTATCTCCTTGTGGTTTTGATTTGCATGTCTCTAATGACCAGTGATGATGAGCTTTTTTTCGTATGTTTGTTGGCTGCTGGAAGACTATTTTGATTGGAGTGTGGTGGAAGTAAAGATGGGATGGTAGGCTGTGGCCAGAATGTGGACAGTCTCTAGTGTCAGACCAAGGAATTTTGGCTTTACTCTGTAGGTTATGGGAAGGCATTGAGGATTTCTGTTGAGTAAAATGGTGGTGCTGAATCTTTGAAGACTGATCCGACGGGAGTGATGGATAGGTAGTTTGAATAAAAGGAGGCAAGAGCTTAAGGAAATGAAGACTAGTTGGAGAGTGACTTTTATTGTCCAGATGTAAGGTCATAATGCCCTTAGCTAGGAAAATAGCCATGGAATTAAAAATGATGATAAACATTTGTGTAGTGTTTTCATAGTCAGTTCTTTCCCATATTTCATTCAAACCTCACATTGACTTTATGGTCTTTCCTTCCATACTTTATAAATGAAGGGACTGATGTTCAGAGTGAAGTTGTTGTGAGGGAACCTTACAGAAAATGGAGGGGCCTGACTGGATGATGACCAACCTGTAATAGGAAATTGAAGGGTGCATTGGAGATGTTGAATTGTGTGTGAAGAAGGTAGATTTCCTCAGCTGCTAACCCTGTCCAGTCACCAGCCATGCTGTCAGAGAGCTATTTAATGCTGTTCTTGTGACTCTTCTTGCCTCTGTCTTTAATATGCATTTATTTATTTATTTATTTTGAGACAGAGTTTTGCTCTTGTTGCCCAGGTTGGAGTATAGTGGTGCAATCTCGGCTCACTACAACTGCTGAGCCAGGATTCAAGTGATTCTCCTGGCTCAGCCTCCCCAGTATCTGGGAGTACAGGCACCTGCCACCACACCCAGCTAATTTTTTTGTATTTTTAGTAGAGATGAGGTTTCACCATATTGGCCAGGCTGCTCTTGAACTCCTGACCTCATGATCCACCCGCCTCGGCCTTCCAAAGTGCTGGAATTACAGGCCTGAACCACTGTGCCTGGCCTATTTATGTATTTATTTTTGAGACGAAGTCTTGCTCTGTCACCCAGGCTGGAGTGCAATGGCACCATGTGGCTCCCTCTAGCCTCCACCTCCCAGGTTCAAGTGATTCCCCTGCCTCAACCTCCCAAGTAGTTGGGATTACAGGTGTGTGCCACCATGCCCAGCTAATTTTGGTCATTTTAGTAGAGACGAAGTTTTGCTATGTTGGCCAGGCTGCTCTTGAACTCCCCACCTCAACTGGTCTGCCCAAAGTGCTGAGATAACAGGCGTGAGCCACTGTGCCTGGCCACAGTTACTTCTTCTTCCTTTTTTTTTTTTGTTTGTCTGAAAAGGATTTTATTTCTCCTTTGCTTGTGAAGCTTAGGTTGGTCAGATATAAAATTCTGAGATGGAAATTCTTTTTTTTTTTTAATTGTACTTTAGGTTCTGGGGTACATGTCCAGATCATACAGGATTGTATTTCTTTAAAGGTACAGTGGAGGCAAGAGAAGGAGAGGCTGTTGCTAATTCAACTTGTCTCAAATATAAATCTTCAGGCCTTTTTTGAGTGTCTTTGAGTTTTCAGATAGTTAAATTGCGTTGAATTTTAAAAGGCTTAGACTAGGTATGGACAGTCTGGAGTTGTAGGGCTGAGGACTTCCTCATCCAGATGGACTCTGCTCTGAGCAGGTTAGCTATGGCTGGTGGGTTTCCATTTCTCTTGTGATACAGACAGGAGCCATAGGGAAGAAAACTTTGGAGCATGGTAGTGTAGACACCAGAGAACATCCCTGTGGCACTGGTAACTAGGATGCTTCCTTGAGATGACACCCTTATCAGAGCTGGAGTATGAATTATACCTACCACCACCACCACCATGCTAATTCATTTTGTTCATGAGTCTGCTGTGTCTGTAAGGTCATCTGTTTTGTGTACCAAGATCCTGAAGCAATTCAAATATCAGTATAAATCAGCCACACAGGTGACAAAATGTGCTTTTCCATCTGAAGTATTTGTTCCCTGCGATCAAATAGTAGGAGCGCACCAGAAAGCTAAGGGGGAGTGAGAGGTACAAAGGAATGAATCATCATTATGAAGAACCTTGATTAGACTTTCTCATGAAATGATGAGACATGGAAGAACAGGATAGAGACTGGAAAAGGTGAGGAGGTTGAATTCTTGTGCCCTAGGCATTCTCAATTTGGGCACAGAGATCAACACTCATCTGCTACAGCAGGGGTGAGGGTGAAGCTGATTTTGGTAATTTGAAATGGCAACATCTATGGAAAATTAAACTGTCCCTTTTTAACTTTTTTCACTGTAGAATACTGGGATCTTCAGTGGCGGGAGAAGGAGTCATCAGAAGATCGAGATGAATTTTAACACTATTTTGGAGGAGATTCTTATTAAAAGGTCACAGCAGAAAAAGAAGACATCACCCTTAAACTACAAAGAGCGACTTTTTGTACTTACGAAATCCATGCTAACCTACTATGAGGGTCGAGCAGAGGTACGAGACCATCACAATTTTCTTTGCTGCTTTCTGTGTTGATAACTATTTTATAATACTGCCTCCCTCTCTAATCTTACTGAAAATGCTTTGGGTTAATGAAGTAATGATTTATTATCATTTGGATGTGAAAGATGAAGTTTAGAATACGGATAGAAATTATTAACAAATCTGTTAATTATAGGTTTAGTATAATTAAGCTACTGAATTAATCTATTAGATGACATTACTTTTAGATCTTTATGGAATTCATAAGGTGTATTGTCTATATGGCTCTCTCCTGTAAACTACCTATTATGTATCAAAGTCTTCTTTAGCAAGTATAAATTGTATCCATGTTCATTAGTTTATATGAATAAATCTTCCTTATTAAGTAGAAGTTACTTAAAACTGGTTATTTGGTGGACACAACAGGTTATCAAAGTTGACCTAAAGCAGAGTTTTTAAACATTCTTTGTATGTGTATGTGTGTGTGTGTGTGAGATAAGCAGCTACTACAAAGTTCCCTTGATGATAGCAGGGAGAAGCAGCTCACCAACAAATGTGGCATGAGTGAATGTGTGGTTAGCACACATCTGGCTTGTTGGTGGCTTTAGCTTCTCCTTCCACTGCTAGAATGAGGCCTGTGAATGTGTGGTCACCTCTGGCTCTTTTGCTCCTGACATGTTGGGTATGGCATTTGCTAGTACTGCCATGTACTGACATCTCTGCTAGAAATATCCTTGGGATCCAGGGACTGACTGGGAACTGGGTTGCCCTTGGTTAGCCATATGCTGTTACGTACTTGGTTTCAGTGGACCTTTGGTGATTCTGGTTTAGGTTTTTTTTTTTTTTTTTGAGACAGAGCCTGGCACTGTCACCTAGGCTAGAACACAGAGGCATTATCTTGGTTCACTGCAACCTCCGCCTCCCAGGTTCAAGCTATTCTCTTGCCTCACCTTCCCTAGTAGCTGTGATGACAGGCGCACACCACCCCCAGCTACTTTTTGTACTTTTAGTAGAGA
>CAUYLG010036998.1:0-35758 GCA_963573385.1 Cacajao melanocephalus
AATTTAGAGGCCAAGAAAGAAGATCCAATTACACAAATGCTTTTCAAGCCTTAGTTTACATTACATTTGCTAATATCTAGCCAAAGCAAGGTCTTGAATGGTTTTGCCTACATTTTCTTCCAGGGTTTTTATGGTGTTAGGTCTTATGTTTAGGTCTTTAATCCATCTGGAGTTAATTTTAGTGTAAGGTGTCAGGAAGGGGTCCAGTTTCTGCTTTCTGCACACTGCTAGCCAGTTTTCCCAACACCGTTTATTAAACAGGGAATCCTTTCCCCATTGATTGTTTTTGTTAGGTTTGTCAAAGATCAGATGGTTGTAGATGTGTGGCATTGCCTCTGAGGCCTCTGTTCTGTTCCCTTGGTCTATATATCTGTTTCAGTACCAGTACCATGCTGTTTTGATTACTGTAGCTTTGTAGTATAGTTTGAAATCAGATAGCATGATGCCTTTAGTTTTGTTCTTTTTGCTTAGGATTGTCTTGGCTATGCAGGCTCTCTTTTGGTTCCATATAAAGTTTAAGATGGTTTTTTCCAGTTCTGTGAAGAAGGTCATTGTATTTGATTCTCTTTGTAGCAATTGTGAATGGGAGTTTGCTCATGATTTGGCTCTCTGTTAGTCTGTTATTGGTGTATAGAAATGCTTGTGATTTCTGCACATTGATTTTGTATCCTGGGACTTTGCTGAAGTTGCTTATCAGTTTCAGGAGACTTTGGACTGAGATGGTAGGGTTTTTTAAATATACAATCATGTTGTCTGCAAATAGACAATTTTACTTCCTCTTTTCCTAATTGAATACACTCTTTTGTTTTTCTTGCCTAATTGCTCTGGCTAGAACTTCCAATACTATATTGAAAAGGAGTGGTGAGAGAGGGTATCCTTGTCTAGTTCTGGATTTCAAAGGGAATGCTTCCAGTTTTTACCCAATTCAGTATGATATTGGCTGTAGGTTTGTGTAAACAGCTTTTATTATTTTGAGATATGTTCCTTCGATACCTAGTTTATTGAGAGTTTTTAGCATAAAAGGCTGTTGACTTTTGTCAAAGGCCTTCTCTGCATCTCTTGCTTTTATTTTATCTTGATCCTTAGGCTATGATTCACTGGCTTTACTATGATTTTTGCCCTTTGGTATTTTTTACTTTTAAAATATTTTTTCAACTGAAGAGACTGTCATGGGTCCCAATTTTCCTTGAAAATACTTTTCCTACTTACATTTCTTTTGTAATTCCTTATCATACTCTTCTTAAGGATGATATTTGATATTTCCAAACATTCTGGCCAGAGCTCTTCTCTAGCCAGATTCCCAAATTTATTAGGTAAGTTAACTCTCTTCTGTAGTACCTCATCTATCTTCCATAGTACCTTGGGTGACAGTGCTGGCCAACTTTTTGCCAATATTTAATAGGGGTTATATTTTTTCCCATATTTCTCTCATGTTTTGTTCACTATTCTTCTGATGTTTACTAACAGTCTCCTTCTCACTTTTCCAGCCTCAGCTAACGTTTGATCTCAAAAGCAGAACACATTTTAGCATTTCATTAAGGGCAGCATTCTACTTACAGATATTAATTTATGTGTCTGTTATCTATTGCAAAATATCAAAGTACCCAACACATGATAATATAAAAATACTATGAATATGATTTCTAATACTTTTGTGAGTTGTCTTCCATTTTTGTGCACTTCCTCAACAGCATGTGTTCTGCTGTCACTCTTGAAGTTACGTGAATCAACAAGCTTTGCTGGGGCTGAAACACCCACAATTATTTTACTCAAAGTATTGGCACCTTAGCTGGGATGACTGGAAAAGCTGGAGGCTGAATAGTCCTCTTTTTCTACATATATTTTCTATAGTAGTATATCCAGACTCTGGTCTCCAGAAGAATGAAGCTAAAATTGCAATGCCTTTTAAGGTCTAGGACCAGATATAGCACAGGATTAATAAATTCTGTCATATATATTTATAGTAGTAAGTCACAAAACCATCTGAAATCCATGTGGAAGAGAAATAGACCACTGAGAAAAGTGGCATGCACTTACAGGAATGGGAAGAATTGTTGAAGGCTACATTTGCATGTGTTCCACCAGAGGTAGTGCATTATTATACTATGAAACACAGAATAATTAATGGGTTAGAAATTCGATGCTGTGGATGGTTACATTAAAAACATCTTGGGTATGTTAACTAGAATTCAATTCACTAGAACTCTCAAATAATTGGTATTTGTGAGACTTTAACAAATTTGGATGAGGCTAATAGAAAAACATGTTAATTCCAGAAAAAAATATAATCTTTGGGCTTCAGTAATAGAGTGGCTAAAAAATAATTTAAAAAGAACAAAAATCCATAGGCAACTTTACAAATAATCCAGATTTAGTATATAAGCTGTTTAGTCTTCTACACCTGTAACAGATAAACTTACATGCAGTTTGAACTGCTATATTGATGGATGACCTTACAGATCTGTAGGGTTTTCAAAGAGGCATTTCATTAAGCTCATCTTATGAGAGCTTATATGGGATATAAACAAAGTACACAGAGGAATTTTAGAGAACTATTAAACAACATAAGTGAAACAAAGTGTTTTTTGCTTAATTGTCACTTAAGCACAACATTTAAACAATGTCTACCTATTTCTTAGGCATTCTTGTTAATCAGAGTTTTAATATATTATGTGAGCTCTACGTTTTAAAATTAGTTTTATTCAAAGTGCTTTATGTATTCTGAAATCTCAAATATGAATTGGAGATACAATAAACCAAAGGATTTTAAAGGCATATTTCTAAAACTTAGAGAGACAAGCTAGATAAAATCATAATTGAATTCAATTGAAGGTAAATTAAATTGATCAAAGCAGAGGAACAATTCTTATATGCTGAAAAGAAGTCTTTATTCAGAACAGAATACTAAAATGAAGTAATCTATTCAAATACCTTGAAATAAGCACTATTTCTTCCATCAAATTTAAACTAATTTATAGTATATCTATCTTTCTCTTGATACTTATTCAAATATTTAAATAACATTCAAAGTTAGGAGATAAATTTCTTCACTTTCAGAGTTTGAGAAGAGTTTATGATTTTCTATTTTAATTCTTCATCCTGACATTTAAACATTAATTGATAGAAAAAATATGTAAATTATGGAATTTATGTGTTTGTGATTAAATATTACAAATAAGTTGCTAAAGTGAAGAAGTATATGTAGCATTCCATGAAGAATGTTTTATATTTTTATTTTATTTTAAAATTATAACTGTCACAATGTTATGGGTATAAGAATGAGTAGGAAAGAAAAAATAGTGAAATCATAATTGAATATACAAATATAGCAAGTACGTGTCATGCTGTGGAAATAAAATTTTGCGTCCTGAAATTTGTTTTTGTTATACTTTAAGTTCTGGGGTACATGTGCAGAATGTGCAGGTTTGTTACATACGTATGCATGTGCCATGGTGGTTCTGAAATTTTGATTGCATGTTAGCTATTTTGAACTTGGAATACGTATCTTCCAAAGAACCAATGCTATAACTGAAGGTAGTTACTTCAGATAACGCAATGTTTTAAACAAATTCTGCACAAAATTTGCTATCCCACTCCTAGACTTTAAGGACATGTTCACATTCTCTGTGATTTTAGGATCCTATTTAAAATGTCATTATTCTTGTTTCTGATATTCAGATGTAGAAAGACATCTGTGTCTTACTTCCTCTCAGCCGTCACTACATACCATAATGTAACCTTTCATATTTTTCCACCCCCTATTTCATATTTTGTTCTACTTTTTATTTTTGTTTAATTCATTTATTATATTGTGATTTTACACATACACACGTGTATATATACGTGCCTTTTTTCACATCTACCAGTTGCTGTTATAAAAGTTCTAATGCAGGAACTAGTCAAAAGGGGACCTCTAAGCACAATGGAAATATTCTATATCTTGATTTTGGTGATGATTACAATGATTATGCATAGAATTGTACACCTAAAACCAGTGAATTGTGTCATATGTAAAATATTCCTTAATATAGATAAATCTAACTTCTAACTGGAATTAATATTCACCATTGTTAAGTTTAATTTTGAATTAATTAAATTAACATTAATTGTCATTATTAACTAAATAGAAAACTAATAGTAGTTATTTCTTCAGTAATACTAAAGAAATTGTGAATATTTTCTACCAGATAATCCAGTATGGTTCTCTTATAGTGATAATCTAATTATTCTGTATACTTCTCATTATTTTCTGTACCCCATTTTAATTACATTAGTGAAATTAAGTTCAAACAGTTTATTATAAAAAATTTTAAAATTATTCTTTGATTTAGCTGATACTTTCAACCATCAAAAAATGTTTCAAATCTTTCCTGATATATATATATATACAGGTTCTTTTTGGTTTCACTAGTTGTAATAAGGATTAGTTAGTTAAATAATTATAGGAATCTAAGAATACTTTCTTTACTGAAAGATTATAGCAACCATAATTAAAACACAATAATTCAGGACACAATGTGTTTCCTGGCATTTGAAAACACAAGCACAGACTGATTGAATAAAAATTCAGTAGTAATACAAGTTCAACTTGAGGGTATTTAAGGTCCCTGCTTCAAACATTGAGATTATCTTAATATAATTGGCCTAGATTTGTGTTATCTGAAAATTTGACTAACATGCTATCTATATAACTGTATTTTGATCACTAATAAGAGATAGAATCAAATAATACAGCCATTTGTCTCATGAGTCACTTTCTGTATCAAGAATTAAATCAATATATTAATAATTACTCTTTGGAAACATTTACATATTTCTTCACTGACTAATGTAATAGCTCACATTATACTTAGTGGTCCTAATGACACCTATTCTAATACATAACTAGATGTTTAATAATCCAGTTTAGACATTTTACTGGATATTTATCACAAAGTGTACATAGCAATAATTGAGTATGATTTGGAATTAGACATGTGCTTCAATTCTGTCTGCCATTTATAAGCTCTATGATGAAGGAAAAATTACTTAACTTGTCTGAATATTTCACCTGTAAAAAGCTGGAAATTATTTCTGCCAATCTATGCTAACGTGGATGAATTTCCTATGTTTATTAGTGTCTTTGGGTTAGAAGTAAGAGAGCCTTGCTATATTGTCAGCAAGTTGTAATTTTAGAAACTATCTCACTTGAACATTCAAACTTTTTGTATGTAATTTTTCAGAGAATCACTCCCCTTTACTGAATCTTCAAAGACTGTCAACAGTGCTTCTCTTTATATTCTAATTTATTAATATTTTCAGATATGGTATGTATAATCAATGAGACTTTAATTCACTTGGAATGTGTAATTTCTCACATAGAATCTCTTGAATTACCTTATTCACCTATTCCAGTTTTTGCCTCAATGTCTGTTTCATCTTCACTATATTGAAGTTGATCTCCCTTGATAGAGAAAATGGAAGCGAATTAAGAGCTGAATAAGTTTTCTTTATAGTTTTCAGCCATTAATTAATGTGCCCCAAATAGTGGACTAATTTTTTTTATTATTCTTGTATATACTGGTTTCACATTAAGTTTTATTTTACTGACAAAAAAGAAAATGTTGCTTATATTCTTCTTTGCATGAATATATCATTAATAGAACTACTTTTAATTTTCATAAATTTAGGGGCTACAAGTGCTTTTTCATTACACACACATATGCATGCACACAGACACATACACGCACACACACACACACACACACACACACATATATAGTGTGGTGGTCAATCTGGGCTCTTAGTGTAACCATCACCTGCACAGTGTATATTGTATCCATAATTTCTCATCCCAAACCCTCCTCCCACTCTTCTGAGATTCCAGTGTCTATTATTGCACTATGTCCATGGGTACACATTATTTATCTCTCACTTATAAGTGTGAACATGTGGTATTTGACTGTCTTTTTCTGAGATATTTCACCAAAGATAATGCCTTTAATTCCATACATGTTGCTATAATATGATGTAAATATATATATGTACTTATATATACACATATATTTGCATATATACACACATATACATAAAAATACACATACATATCACATTTTCTTTATCCACAACAAACATATATATATGATATATGATATCTCACAATCATATATATATATATATATATATATATATATTCTTTTTTCAATCATCAGTTGATGGACACTGAGGTTCATTCCATATCTTTTGTATTGTGAATAGTGCTGCAATAAACCTACAGTGGAGGTTTTTTTTTTTTTTTTTTTTTTACAAAATAAAATATTTTACTTTGGACATAAAAACCCAGTAGTGGGATTGCTGGATCGAATGAGAAATCTACATTTTTTTAGAAATCTTTGTAATATTTTCCAAAGAAGTTGTACGAACTTGCATTCGGACCAACAGTGTGTAAGTATTCCCTTTAATCTACAGCGTTGCCAACATCTGCTATTTTTGTCTTTTATTTTTTTTTTCTTCAAATAGCTTTATTTCCATTTGGTCCAAGGCTTGTTAGGGTAGTTAGAAAGCCGCCTAGTGGCTGGAGGGAGAGGCTTAGGCAGAAGCCGTGTTATTTTGCAAGGGGTCCTTCAGAAGTCACTGGGCTGGACTCAGTGGGCTCTTACTCATGCTTGAGAGTGAGCCTTTGGAAGAGATACTCACCCAGCCCAGTCTTTGGGCATTAGCCATTCTGACCGCTCTAAGATCATATCTCATTGTGGTTTTATTTGCATTTATCTGATGATTAATGACTTCAAGCATTTTTTTGTCATACACTGCTGGACATTTGTATATCTTCTTTAACAAAATATCTGTTCAGGTCCATTGCACACTATTTTCCTAATTTTTAATTGTTGTGGGTACAGAGTAGGTGTATATATTTGTGAGATACATGAGATGTTTTCATACTGGCATGCAATACATAATCATATTATGGAATTCAGGGTGTCCATCCTCTCAAGTATTTACCTTTTGTATTACAAACAATCCAACTATACTTTTAGTTATTTTTAAATATATAATTACGTTATTATTGACTATAGTCACTCTATTGTGCTATCAATAACTAGGCCTTAGTCATTTCAATTATTCTAAGTACTTTTGTACCCATCAAACATTCCTACCTCTCCCTGAACCCCCACTACACTTCCCAGCTTCTGGTAACCATTCCTCTATTCTCTATATACATGGGTTCAGTTGTCTTGTTTTTTAGATTCCACAAATTAAGTGAGAACTTAAGTGGTTTACTTTGTGTCCCTCGCTTATTTCATTCAACTTAATGACCTCCAGTTCCATCCATTTTGTTGCAAATAACTGAATCTAATTCTTTTTGTGATTGAGGAGCACTCCATTGTGTATATGTACCACATTTTTTATCCATACATCTGTTAACAAATATTTGAGTTGCTTCCACATCTCGGCTATTGTGAATAGAGCTATAAAAAACATGGGAGTGCAGGTAGCTCTTCAATATATTGATTTCCTTTCTTTTGGGTAAATACTCAGTTTTGAAATTTCTGCATCTTTTGGTAGCTCTATTTTTAGAGCTATCAAACTGTTCTCCATAGTGGTTGTACTAATTTACATTCCCACCAATAGTGTATGAGAGTTCCCTTGTCTTCACGTCTTTGTCAGCATTTGTTGTTGCCTGTCAATTGGATATAAGTCATTTTAACTGGGGTGAGATGATATGCCTTTTTAGTTTTGATTTGCATTTCTCTTGTGATCAGTAACACTGAACGCTGTTTTATACACGTTTGCCATTTTTATATGTTCTTTTGAGAAATGTCTATTCCTAGTCTTTGCCCATTTTTGATTAGATTACTAGATGTTTTTGCTATGTAGTTGTTTGAGCTCCTTATGTATTCTGGTTATTAATCCATTGCCAGATGAGTAGTTTGCAAATATTTTCTCCCATTCTGTGGGTTGTGTCTTCATTTTGTTGTTTCCATGCTGTGCAGACGCTTCTTAATGTGATATAATCCCATTTGTCCATGTTTGCTTTGGCTCTCTGTGCTTGTCATGGGTTGCTCAGGAAATCTTTGTGCAGAACAATGTCATGGAGAGGTTTTCAGGTTGTTTTGTAGTAATTTCATAGTTTAAGAAATTAGATTTAAGTATTTAATACATTTCCATTTGATTTTCATATATGGTGGGAGGTAAGGGCTTAGTTTTATTCTTCTGCTTATGAATATAGTTTTCCCAGCACCAGTTATTGTGAAATCATGTCTGTTTCCCAGTATATGCTCTTAGCACCTTTGTCTAAAATGAATTCACTGTAGGGATGTGGATTTTCTTTCTTTTGAATTCTCTCTTCTATTCCATTGGTCTATGTGCCTGTTTTTATGGCAGTACCAATGTGTTCACTGTAGGTGTGTGGATTTCTTTTAGGGTTCTCTAGGCTGCTAAATTTGTCTATGTTTTTGCTTTTATGCCAGTATCATGGTGCTTTGTTTACTATAGCTCTGTGGTATAATTTGAAGTCAGGTAATGTGATTCTTCCAGATTTGTTCTTTTTGCTTAGGGTAGTTTTAGCTATTTTTGGGTCTTTTGTCATTCCATGTAAACTTTGAGATTTTTTTCCATTTCCATGAGTAATTTTATAGGTATTTCAATAGGAATTGGACTGAAATTGTAGATTGCTTTAGGTGATATGGACATTTTAACAATATTGATTCTATCAATGCATGAACATGAATTTATTTTTACTTTTCTGTGTCCTCTTTAATTTCTTTCATCAGTGTTTTATAGCTTTACATCTAGAGATCTTTTACTTCTTTAATTTCTAGGTATTTAATAATATGTGTGGCTATTGTAAATAGGATTACTTTTTTGACTGTTTTTTCAAATTGTAGACTGTTGTCACATAGAAGTGCTATAGATTTTTGTATAGTTACAGACATTGTTTTTAGATATAATGCTATTGCATACATAATAAAGTACAGTATAGTGTTAACATAGCTTTTATATGCACTGAGAAACCAAAAATTTTGACTCACTTTATTGTGATATTTACTTTAATGCGGTGGTCTGTAACTGAACCCACAATATTTCTGGAGATTTGTCTGTACTAATAAGTCTTATAATATCAATAAAACAGAGTATAGGAATATTATGCAAGCATGGTTTTTAAAGAACATCATTATACGTTTAGTAGTTTTTTGGTAAAACTTCTCTGGATGAGTCAAACTTTGAGCTGAGATGAGAATTATAAGAAGAGAAATTTATAAAAAAGATCTCCAAAAATGGTGCTCTAAGCAGAAGAAATAGGAATAGTGAAGTCCTTAAAACAAAAATACGTTAATATGAGTAGCAGAAAAAAAAAAAGAGAGCAGCATCTTAGAGTTCTATTAAATAGTTATTAAGTTTGTGATACCTACCATGCATCCACTGTGGAGACATACGTTAGACAGTTGTATATACAAGGATGAAGGCTCTGAGTATGTCCAAAGATAAGAGCTAAATAAATCAGAAGTTTTTACTTTATTTAGAACAAGAAACACCTCTTCCACCATAAAAATATAGTAGGGAGTATACGTGACTATAGACACTGGTAAGTTTATGAGATTAAAGCAACAAATAAAGTATTTCTCTGATTGTATAGTTTATTTATGATATGTGTATGGAGGTTAACAGCTAAGGTAGAAGTAAAAATTGGAGGAGATGTAAGCTATTAACTGGATATCTTACACAGCACAAAAGTGAATATAGTAGGAAAATATGATGAAATTGTCTGGCAATATCCTATGCTCATTAATAACTTTTGATTATATATTTAAATGAGTTTATCCAGAACAATCATAACTTTCCCTGTCAATATTCAGGTTCATATTAAATGAAGGAATATTATGCCAGAAATAATCCAGAGTTATAGAAAAGCAAAAACTGGGAAGTAGACAGTTTCAAAACAATGTTACAAATGATGCTATTTAATCTAGGCTTTTAACGATCAAGTAATAAAAACTAATGTGTAAGTGTCCATGAATATGGCATCAAGCCATAGCAGCAAACTCATTTTTGATAGCATCAAAATATTTCCTTCTCTCTGTGCCATTCTACTTGGCTCCCTAATATTTTCCCATTCCCCAGTCTATGTCTCTCTTTTTTTTTCCACTTTGATATAGCCATTCTGAAGCTCACAGTGCAGGGTCTTCCACACTAAAACAAGCAGACATCCTTCATACTGGGTTCTTTGGCTATACACTTCTTCAGTGTAATGTGATAAAAGTGTATGTTTTGCCTATCAAATAGTACACTTTAATGTCTTCCAAAACCACATGTTCTTGATGGAGAAAGATAGATGTCAGCACTGCTATAATGATACACCAGGTAAAGATGTTTACAAGTACACATGAAATGAAAATGTTCACAAAGAACTGTGGTGAGTAGCACAAAAGTATATACTGTTTTCCACAGAGAAAGTATATGCACCAGATGGTTGAAGAAAATGAGTTCTTAATCCACCTCAGCCCACGTGTCTTTCCAAGAGTTATAAAAATTTCTTAAGCCTTACTGGCTAAATATTATGCCCATAACTCACAAGATGATGCATTTTGTAACTTGAACTCTTGGTGGATTAATGTTCAAAAGCCTCTTATTTAGACTCTATTATCCACTAATCTTTCTAAGACTTACACATGCATGAGAATAAATTTCAATTATGTATTTTATTGCCCTGGTGAGTATGGAAGAGAAAAGTAAGAAGGGCTAATTTAGCCTACTTTACTTAAAATATTGCCTTTTAGAAAAGATAAAGAGCAACTGAAAAATGAAAGCTTTGAAAAGCTTCACTAAATTCAGAGGATGTTTTCAATGGGAAAAGATTGTAATGTCAATATTGTACTAAATAGATTACCCATCCGTAGTGAGAAGCAAAAGAGTGTATTATTTGCAACTCAGAGATACATTAATTGATATTAGACCCTTACAATAATATTTCCGGGTTTGTGCCATTACTGGAATTAGTTTGAGAATCAGTAAGGTAGACATGCATGGCTACTTCAACAACCTCTACATCTCAGTGGATTGCCACAGTGAAGACTTTTACTCACTTTTGAAATTCAGCAATAGATCCATGCACCTGTACCAAACACCCGCCCTCTGTCTAGGGATTCAGTAATCTTGGATGTGGAAGGCTTTAACACTCTCTATAATTGCACTATGTGATATATACAACCTTCTTATTTGGAGAGGCATTAAAAAAAGATAACATGAGGAAAATTATTCAAACTTGAGTTATTCCACACAAAAGTGAGGTATAAAAAGGCTTCAAGATGCATAACTAGAGGCACCTTATACTTGCTTCCTCCCAAAAGAAAAACCAAAATAGTAAGAAGATCATCCCAGAGAGAACATTGGAACTCAATAGAGAAGTGACATGAAACACCTAAACCAAAGAAGAAGCAGAAAGTGAGGTAGCTTGCTTAGTCAGGCTTTACTTGGAGCTGGGAGTATCTCCCAAATGAAAAGAAGATGTAAGTGAGAGACCCTTAGAAGCCCACCGTTCCCACCATGGACTGCTGTGATCCTAGCCATAGGAGAGACTCTCAACACTCATGGGCCTTGAAACTAACATAGAAGGTGCTAGGACATTATAAAAAGAGAGTGCTCCAGGAGAAAGATCACACCGAATCCCACACACTCCAGGACCTAAGCATCTTGAGTGACATGCCATTTTAGAGCCTAGTCCCCAGTAGATTGCAAATCATCCTGGGGCCCAGTTCAGGATCTGAGTCATGAAAAAAACATAAACTGCTGTTGTCAGAGCTGAAGGGTGGGGTGCAAGCTACACACAGCAGGGCTGAGGCTTCAGGGCCACCAAAGCTGAGGAGCAAGCAAGCCCATGTTTGCCTAGGTTTTCATCACTGAACGTGTCCTCACCATCCCCAGTTGAAGGGCCACAGTGAGGCTGCTGTAGCCCTTCACTCAAACATTTCATTGGGGTACTGAGAATCACCGTTTCTCACTATAGCACACGCAATTATGAGAACTGAGGATGAACTCCCTGGAGGGGCTTTGTACCCCTTCCCTTCACAAAGCACACAGTCTAGGGATCTTGGTATGGCCCAGCCCAGAATACAGCCATTGACGTCTGAGCACTCCTCCTAGAAGGCTGAGGTTAGGCCTACTCCTACTGCTGTTATCACCACAGCTGGCACCTACATGAATGTGCCATCTTCAGACTCAGAGACTGGCCCATCTTGTCTCACATTATTAACACTAGCACACATCACATGAGACCCAGAAGGTTTTCATGTTATTGCTACTGTCATCACACATGTTATGCTGTCATCCCTGGGGCCAAAGGTCCCAACAACCTACTTTGCTCAACACTACCGTTACCAGCAGACCACCTGGAAGTCCAAGAATTATCCTACTGTGGTTGAGTTGAGCCGGGATCCAATTTGCAAGACAAAGTCCCCTTTACTCTTTCCTCTCTTTTTATTATTTGTAGTGGAAAACAATAGCTACTACCCAAATATCAACCACTAGATGAAGAGTTGAAAAAAAAATGGAATATCCTTGTTTCAGTTAAGATTCCATTAGCAAAGCAGAACTACTAAGTGTGATATAAAATAAGAGATTTATGATAGAGTTTAGATTTTATACACTGAAACTATGTAAGTCTATTGTTCCAGTATTTAACGCTGGAACTGAAGTCAGCAGAGCTTACAGTAAGGAAGGAAAGACTGATGTGAAATGGAGAATCTACAAAGAAAAACTAGAACCATGTTTGTTTCTAATTGCCCTCAGTTATGATGATGCAGATGACCTGAGGAATTTGATGGTGCCTATACTACATAAAGATGCATTCCATACAGTACCAGTTTTCATGGAAGCTAAAAGGGTGGAGTCCAGTAAAAATTGAAGGAACTTCGAGCCAGCTGATGTCCTGATTCAATATGAGCCAGAAGATTAGGAACAGCATGAATTACTCTTATGCTTCCTGCAGAGCAACTTTTAGCATCAAAATGGTTGATACTTAACTTTCTCTTCTAAATTTAATGCAAATCTCTCCTGTGGCAAACAATAAAATACAAGGGAAAGGAATTCTAGAAAACATAGATTTTAGCTAAATAGACACAGTACAAAGCTACCAGGCCATACTCTGATATAAAATTATATAAAATATTTTATTAACTGTTGACCTGCAAGTATTTTCAAGGTACATAATTAAATGTTAATAACGTTTCTGAATCAGGAGATGGCAACTACAGTTTGTGAGCCAAATTCAATTCCCCAAATGCTTTTGTATATAAAATTGTATCAGAATACTACCACACTCATTCTTTACCTAGTACTTATAGCTGCTTTCACACATACCTATTCTTTGCTTATTGGTTGTATCTGCCTTCAGACTACAATAACAGAGTTGCGTAGCAGTGACAGAAACCATATGTCCTAAAAAGCTGAAAATACTTTTTATCTGGACTTTTATAGAAAAAATTTGATGAGCTCTGTTCTAGAGCAATGTAGTCCATACACAGCATATCAACAAATACCCTATATATATGGTTATATTTGTACATGCTTTATAAAATGTTAGAATTTTATGGAAGGCTTTATATCTGAATATAATATATATCAGAATATAAATTTGCTTTCTTAGTTTTAATTTTAACTAAGTAGGCAAGATTATTAGCTTTCTCTGTAAATAACTTTGGACACTTAAACCTTATTATTATGGGCATTTTGTATTTTATTATTTATAAAATCAAGAAAATAAAAAATTATTATGCTTAACCACCACAAAAAGGACTAAATAAAACAAAAAATAAAACACATTAATATAGTTAATTTATAAAAGAAATATAATTAAATAATACATTAAAACTGAATGGATAATGGAGAAAGCAGGAAAAGCCTGGTGTATTTTGTGTAACATATGTAGGGTACAACTATACTATTCTGTAAAACGTTATCATGTGTAATATTCTGCACTACTTATTGACATTTAAGTGACCTTCTGCCCTTGAAATGGTTACACGAACTGTTTCTTAATATTTTTTACCTAATATTAAACTAATATTTGAAAATGGTTAATATTCATGTAAATTTTAGAATATTAAATTTAGTGAGTTATTCATTCTTTCTGCTGCTCAGCATCCATTCTCACCTTTATGATAACAGAACCAAGATTTTGGCTTAAGGAAAGGACTTTCTTCCCATTTTCAGCCTTGTAGTAATCTGATGAGTCTATCACACTCTTCTGGCCACAATGCTTGCTTCAGAGAAGACGTGTAACACAATAAGATTCACACTAAAAGAGAAAAAAACTTCTCTGGGGATTCCTGAAAAGACTAGCTTCCTTTCTTTCTACAACATCTAGAAAGTCCTACTCTCATCCTTCCCGGATAAGGGAATATGAGAATATGAATTCTAGATTTGCTGCAGCCATTTGTATACCCAAGAGAAGAGTTCAGAGCCATGTATGAAGCCACATTTGGGGAAAAGGTAGGTTGAAGATGATGAAAAAAATTGATTACAAATAACAGGTTAGAGAGATGGTGAGAAACTGAATCCTTTTTGATACCGTAGAAACACAAGTCAAGCTTTGCCTAAAGAAACTCTACTTCTAGGATTTTTAGTTATGCGAGTGTGGTATTTTCTACCACCAATAACCAGTTATCTGATTCTCTAGGCACCAACTGAGTGTTCAAAAATTCAATTAAACTTTTGGAGTTAATGATAGACCCCACCTTTCCCACAAGACTGCCACCACTTTCAACATCACTTGAAAGTCTTGGGCCACCTGTACATCTAATTGACTGGCTATAAATCAGAGATTACCATGACCTTCTCCTTGGGTTTGATAATTCCCTCGAATCACTCACAGAACCAAAAAATATATATATACTTTCCTGTTTACTGGTTAATTATTAAGTATAACACTCCAAATAGAAAAAATGCATAAGGCAAGTTATGGTGGCTGAGGTACACAGTTTCCATGCCACCCTTCCAGCACTCCAGTGTGTTCACCAACCCAAAACTTACAGGTCCTTATAGGTTAGTTTGTTTTTTCCCTCATGGAGAATTCACTGTGTAAATACGATTGTTTATTAACTCAATTTCCAGCTCCTCTCTCCTTTTCAGAGGTTGAGAGATGGATGGGGCTGAAAGTGCCAGGATTCGAATAAAATTATTGTTTTTCTGACATCAAACCTCCATCATGAAGCTACCTTAGAGCTAACCAAAAGTCATCATATTAGATAACAAGATGCTCCTATGATTCGTGAAGTTCCAGGGAATTATAGAATTATCTGTTGGAACTCAGAAAAAAGATCAAATATATATTTACTATGTCACAGCAAGCTTTCAACTGACTTTCCTTTATTTGGAAATGAAGGAGTCATGAAAGTATGGAGATGTTTTTATTGTAGTATAGTCCTGTGTTGCTTAATGATGGGGCTGCATTCTGAGAAATATGTTCTTAGGTGATTTCATCATTGTGTAAACATCATAGAGTGTGCTTACACAAACCTAGATGGTATACCTACTAAACACTGAGGCTATATGATAATCCCTATTGCTCCTAGGCTGCAAAGCTATACACGATGTAACTGTACTGAACACAGTAGGCAATTGTAACACATTGCTAAGTATGCATGAATCTAAACATAGAAATGGCACAATAAAAATACGTTATAATAAGCTTGTGGAACCATCATAGTATATGTGGTTAATCATTTGGTGAAATGTTGTTATGTGGCTCATGACTATATTTTTTACAGTTCATTAAATGCTAGTATAGAATATAGCTATATAAGAAGAAGAAAGCTTGTGCAGTATTTTTCAAAATAAGTAACTATAAAAATCATTTTGTGGTGCATCTTAATGTTTTAAAATAGTTTTATTAAATAATAAAATGTGTAATATTTGGGAAAATAACACTGAAAAATGATTGGACAAACATAAACAAGAGATGGAGATTTTCAGTTGTACTAATAAAATCCAAAAGATATCACAAGAGTATAGCCAAAAACTTATGAGAAAATTCCACCCAATAACAGAGAGCTTTCTAAGAAAACTTGTCTACAAATGGTGCAAAATCATATTGCATATCTACTTTGTCATTTGTAAAATTATTCAGAAAGCATTATGTAATTGCTAAAAGCACATTCTTCACAATCTGATTGCTAGTGTATGAAAAACAACTTCCTCATTTTCGCTGAAATATTTAGCAAGTTACTTAAATTTTCTCTATTTCACTTCTGTCATCTACTAAATGGGAATGCTGAAGTCACTAAATAATTGGAAGAGTAATTTTTATAATTAAATTTACACATGCAAACTACATTAATTGTGAATGACACATAATCAGTATTAAACACTATTAAAATAATTTTAATTTTGGTAAAATTTACATGAAATTATCTTAACAATTTTAAGAACACAATACAATAGTGTTAACTATACTAACACTGTTGTGAAAGAGTTTTAGAAATTTGTTTTCTTGAAAAACTGAAACATTATACCCATTTTTTATAAATGAAATATTATATTCCTCAAAAATCAATATGTTAAAATCTAATTCCCAATGTGATGGTATTTGAGGTGGGAACGTCAACATGTAATTAAATCATGAGAGTGGGGCCCTCATAAATGGAATTAGTGCCCTTGAAAAGAGAAAGACAACTTTTCTCTCAGCCATTGAAACTTCAATAAAAAGATGGCTGTCAACAAACCAATAGAAGTGCCCTCACTGGACACCATCTGTTGTTGCCTTAATCTCAGAATTCTTAGCCTTAAGAGCTATAAGAAACAAATGTCTGTTGTTTAAACCACCCAGTCTATGGTATTCTGTTATAGCAGCCCAAGTGACTAGGACAATTCTATTAATGTTGTATAGTATATTTTACATTGATTAAATTGTGTACATTGAAGTATCTTTTATTCTTTTTCTGTTGTTATTTCTCCCTTCGATTCTGTCAATGTTTGTTTCACATATTTGAGTGCTCTGGTGTTTAGTTCATATATGTTTATAATTGGTATATGTTCCTGGTGAATTAAACCACTTACCGTTATATAATGTCTCTTTTCTCTTGTGACAGATTTTGACAGAAAATCTAACTTGTGTAATGTAAATATGATTGCCCTTGTTCTCCTTTGGTTACCATTGCATACAATATCTTTTTCTAGTCCCTCACTTTTAGCCTATATGTGTCCTTAAATCTTAAAGTGAGTCTCTTGTAGACAGCATATAGATGTATCTTGTTTCTCTGATCCATTCAGTTAATCTGTCTTTTGATTTGAGAGTTTAATCCATTTATATTTAATACCTGACAGGGAAGAACTTACAATTGCAATTTGGTTAATTGTGTTCTCTAGATTTTGTAGCTAGTTTCTCCCTTTTATTCTCCCACTGTCTTCCTTTGGCTTTTGTTTGTGTTTTGGTTGGCTTGGTGTTCGTGTTTCATGTTTTGATTGTTTTCTAACTTTCTTCTGTATATATTTTACAGACATTTTATTTGCAGTTGTCATGGGGCTTACATAAAATATCTTAAAATTATAATAATCTATTTTAAGGTGATAACTGCAATTGCATATAAAAATTATAGTTTTTAACATCTCTATTCTCTCGCTTTATGTTACTGATGTTATAAATTACATCTGCTCATATTGTGCATCCATTTACATAGATTTGCAGTTATTTTTATGCTTTTATATTTTAAATTCTACATCAGCATTACAATAGTGACTTACACACTGATGTTACAATACCAGAGGATATTGGGGGTCTTGGAGTGTACACTCTGCTAATAAGTGGGCCATACTGTAAAGCATTGCTATAGTAAATGTCATACTGCAAAAACATATATTTACCTTTACCAGGGAGCTTTTGTTATGAAAACACCAGGGGTTTGATCTAGGTCCTGTTGTTCACAGCACAGAAAGCCAATGACTGAGACAATGATTAATGCCAAGGAAGAAGGCTTTAATCAGGTGCTGCAGCTGAGGAGACAGGAGATCAGTCACAAATTAATCTACCCGACCAACTAAAACTAGGGATTTATATAACAGGGTAAAAATGTAACAATGTATAAGAAGACAGGAACTAGGAAGGGGCAAGGAAGCAATCATGAATAAGCGGCCTGGTGCCTCATTGCCTGGATGTGATGATCTGATGAATTTCCATTCTTTGATACTTTTTGAGAAACCAGGGGATTCTCTCCAGAAGAAGGACCTCATGTAAGGCAAATATAAGTTTTAAGCTTTAAGACAAGAAGTATCAATTTCTACGTTTATCAAACAGAACTATCTTTGAAATTATTGTGTCAGTTTCATTTTGTATTTTATTACGCCTTCAAGTTGCTCTTTCATTTTAACTTAAAGAACTTCTTTCAGTACTTCTTATAAGATAGAGATATTGGTGATGAAATTCCTCAGTTTTTGTTTATTTAGGAAATTGTTAATTTCTCTATCATTATTGAAGGACAATTTTGTCAGTTTCCTTGGTTAGGAGGGTTTTCTTTTCTCATTTTCAACTCTTTGAATATATTATCCCATTCTCTCTGACCTGCAATATTTCTGCTAAGGAACTTGTTGATGATCTTACACGAGCTTCATTTTACATGAAAAGTCCTCTTTCTCTTGCTTCATTCAAGATTGTCTGTCTATGACTTCTGACAGTTTGATTATGTGTTTCATTGAGAGTGTCTATAGATCTATCTTAATCAATGCTTGTTAAGCATCTTGAATTCCTATGTCCATTTCCTTCCTCAAATGTGAAAACTTTGGGGCCATTATTTCTTCACATTCTGGAAATAAGCAGTAAGTTTTAAATTGCATGCTGTTCTGAATAGCCTGATGAAATATCATACTGCCCTTCTCTGTCTCACTTGATATCCAAATTATCTTTTTGTTCAGATATATAGGCTGTATATGTCACCCACCTGCTAGGCACTTAGTACCTGTCTGAGTTATCAGAGTGATTGTCGAGATTTTGCACTGCTTGTGTTCAAGTAACCCTTTTTTAATGTTTTACTTAATAGTGGCTCTAAAGTACAAAAGCAACAATGGTGGCAATTTGGATATGCCAACTAAAATTCATAAAGTGCTTTCCCTAAGTGAAAAGTTAAATGTTATCATAATAAATAAATATATGTGTATATATATATGCATATATACATATATATTCTTAGGCTGCTGAGATCTATAGTAAAACAAATCTGTGAAATTGTTAAGAAGTAAAAAAATTTGTGCTAGTTTTGCTGTTGCATCTCAAACTGTAAAACTTACAGCCACAGTGTATGATAAGCACTTAGTTAAAATGGAAAAGGCATTATTTATGGGGGGAAAACATGAACAGAAATGTGTTCCAAATGACAGCAAACAAATTTGATATTATTGGTACAGTTTCAAGCATCCACTGAGAGTCTTGGAGTGTATACTTTGCTAATAAGTGAGCAATACTGTAAAACGTTACTGTATTAAATGTCATACTGCAAGAAAAGAATGTGGCAACATGTAGTGTGAGCACTAAAAAAGTTACCTATTATTATTGCGTTAATGCTTAATATTCCAATAGTTTGAAAAGACTTTCCTCTCTCTAAAAGTCTATATATTTAACAAATTTTTCTTCCCACTTGTTTCTAGAAATGCTTAGATTTTCACAAATGGTATTGCTTGCTATCCCAACAAATATCATTTTCAAGCCCTATGTTCCAGTCTTTTCAAGTCACCTTTCCACATCTTGAGATCAGAAGCTTTCAGGATCCATTCCTAAATTTCCCACAGGGATAACAGACAAAATAACATGTACAATTTAAGCTGTGCTGAAGGATCTGAGAATACAGAACAGAGTATCATGATAGATAAATTAAAAATTAGATACTCATATGATACTTTGAGTACTACAAATGTTTAATTTACATTTACATTGGTTTAGTATTTTGTCTTTATCATTTTATTGTTTAACTTGAAAAATATTAAAATAAATTTATAAGTAAATGACTACTATTATTGAGCTTTTCTTATATAGGAAAATCAGATCAGTTTCTGTTTTGAAATAATATTTTAGCTCCACTTCAGTCTTCTTTTTTCTTCTCTCTTAAATTTTATCCCATTCCTATGTTTTTTATACTATATTTGTTTCTCTTATTTTCCTTTATTTTTTCTTTTATACAACACAGGTGTTTTATCTTGTTAACTAATTTCTCTTAGTTTTTCATTCGACTCTTTATGTTTTTAAGCTCTCTAGTGTTATATTGTCTTAAATCATTCTTATTTACTTCAAATCTTTGATTTTAGGAGCTAGAAGGAGACCTGTCAATTTTTCCAGGGAAAGAGATAATGAGCGAGAATTCTGAATATATGGAAAGGCTGCCAGAATTAAGGGTTTTTTCAATGAACTAAAATGAGAAAAAATATTATTATTCATATAATTACAATGTGTGTACTCAAGAATGACAGGGTTTTTCTCTGTGTGGACAAATTTAAGTACAAATTACATATTTGAAGCAATTATTCACATAATTCTGACAAGCATAACAATAATCTTGCTTATGATAAGTTTTCTAGTTCTCTGATTCAAACAAAAATGCACACTGTAATGAAGAAAAGTAAACTGGGGAATATTTATTTAATGACTGACATTTTTAGGAGGCCTAATCATCTGTTGCTTTTTCCTTATCCACAAGTTGATGAAGAAAATTATGTGCATGAAAGTATTTTACTTACATAATAGTTCACACTTTTAAAAATAGCTTTTATCAAATGCTTAACTATCAGGTACCATACTAAATATTTAAATGGCTTGAATATTTTGATTCCAACAATAACTCTTATAAAACTCCTATAGTTACATCCATTGGGCAGATGAGTACCCAAAGGAATTGAAGTTAGGTAAGGTTCTGAAGTCATAGTTAATAGATGGGGAAAAATGATTCAAAAATCTAATTTACTTGGCACCAATACCCATGCTATTGTTTTAAAATTATTTGCAGATGTATACTCAACACAGTTAGCCTTGTGAATGTTAACAAGCAGAATGTAATTATGCCAGTGATAATATTCAGCACTATGACATGATCATTGTCATGGTTCAATTCTCAGCTCTATCATTATCTAACCGTATGATCATTGGAAAATCATGGAATCTGACTATCCAGACGCTCACCAATAAAATAGGAATAATTAGAGTACCTACCATATAGAATTGATATAAATATCAATTCAATAATTTATTTAGTGTATAAAAAACATGTTCATTAATACCTGGCACACAGTGATATGCTGTATATGGGTTTCTTTGTCTTTCAATGTGAGTAATATGTATTGATCTCTGGTCAAGTTTTTTGGTGGTTTTCTGAACAGTGTGGAGTCTACTAACAAATTTGTAGAGGGCAATCTTTCTGTCCTTTACTTTTTTCTTCATTTACAGCTATTCCAATATTTTGTTTTATTGTAGTTTCATCTCCACTGATATTAGCTATTAGATCTTGCATGTTGTCTATCTGTTCCATTAGAACCTCCATCACATTAGTCTTAATTATATTAAATTTTCTGTCAAATAGTACCAACATTCTGTGTGATATCTGAATCTGCTTCTGATGATTGCTTTGTCTTGGGGGAGTGTGCTTTTTTTTGACTTTTTATATGATTCATAATATTTTGTTGTTGTTGAAAGTTTTACATCTTGTTTAGAACAGTGAAGACTGAGGTAAATAGCTTTTATGCCTTAATATGAGAATTTCTTTCTTTCTGCTAGACTTACAATAAATGGGGATGTAATCATCTATTTAGGAGTTTGGCTGTATTTGAGGATTGTTGCTTCTCCCATTGTCTCAGTGTACCACAGCCTTCATATTATAGGTGTAAAACCTTGTGTTCCGGATGGAGGTAGATTGTCAAAATATGAAGAATAACCTCAACAGGCTTACCAGTTAACTTGACACAGCTAACAAATAATATACTATGTTTATTTTATATATTTGCATATATATATTTGTATAATATATCTATATAACATGTGTAATATGCTATAAAAATTCTTTCAGAGCTTCTTAACAGTCTAATCCAAAGATAACCATAATTCATCATGACCTCTATAAAATATCTAGTAATAGAATATATTAAAACATAATCACAGAAGTGTATGTATAAAATAAATTATACTGTTCTAATATTTAATTGCTCATCTGATATTGGAATATTTTTGAATGTACACTGTAATATGTTTCTATTCCAATCTTCAGAGCAACCACTATAAAGTGTACTTTTTATTAAAAATAAAGACATACACACAGATTGAAATTGAAACAGATGGGGAATCTTGCCATATAAATAAAAATCATATGGTTTTTCTTCTTTAATATGTCAATTTGGTGTATTACATTGACTAATTGTTGATGTAAAACAAATCTTTCATTCCTGAGATAAACCCCAATTGAGCATAGTATATTTTCCTGTTTACCAACATTTGCTTGTTTGCCAACATTTTATTAAGAATTTTTGTATCTACATTGATGAAGAATAGTGGTCTTATACTTTTCTTGTAAAGTCTTTATCTGATTTTGGTATTAGAATAATAAGGCCTTAACAGAATGAATTGGGAAACATTCCCTCCACCTACATTTTCTGAAATAATTTGAGTATAATTGGTATTGTGGGCTCAATTGTGTGCCCCCAAACTTATAAATTGAATCCCTAACCATCAGTCCCTCTGAATATGACTATATTTGGAGACAAGTCCTCTAAAGAAGTGATTAAGTGAAAATAAGGATGAGTCTTAATCCAAAATGACTGGTGCCTTTATAAGATCAAGAAACTTGTAAACTTAAAGAGATTTCAGGGATATGTATGCACAGAGGAAAGACCACATGAGGATACAATAAGAAGGCAGCCATCTACAAGCCAATGAGAGAATTAGAATGAAATCTGTCCTTCCAACACCTTCATCTTGGATTTCTAGCCTCCAGAACTAAAAGAAAAGAAATTTCCATTTAAGCTTCTCCTAAAAAAGAAAATCCCGACTCATTCTATGAGACCAGTATCACCCCAATATAAAAATCTGAGAGAGACATCTAACAAATTGTTTCTCAACTAATAACACTCATAAAAACACAAAAAAACATATACAAATATGTTATAAAGTAGCAAATCCCATCTAGCAATATATAAAAAATAATATAGCATGACAAATTAACTACCAATCTTGTTACAATTTAATTGGTCATGCTATATTATTTTTTATATATTGCTAGATGGGATTTGCTACTTTATAATAATGCAAGATTGGTATAATATTTGAAAATCAATCAATATAATTCAACATATTACCAGAAACTCTATTAAATGCTGAAAAATATTTTGGTAATAGTTGACTCTCATTCACGACTAAACTTTTCAAAAAGAAAATAAAAGAAAAGAAAAAGAAAGAAGAAGAAAGGAAGGAAAGAAGGAAGGAAGGAAAGAAAGAAGAAAGAAGGAAAGAAGAAGAAGGAAGGAAGGAAGGAAGGAATGAAGGAAGGAAGGAAGGAAGGAGAAAGAACGAATGAACTTCCTACAATCTGGCAAGGGAATTTTTGGAAAACATACATCTAACATCAGACATAATGCTCAGATGATGAATATGTTACAAAAAATGTTGAGAACAAAGTGAGGGTGTCCACTCATCATTTCATCATCATCATTGTGCTGCAAGGTTTACAAGTGAAATGAGAAGTGAGAAAGTATAAAAAGACATACATATTTGATTTGAAAAATTAAAACTCTGTATATACTTATTACTTAATTGTTTTCATAGTCATAAATACATGTCCATAAAATATTTCTAAAAGAAGTCCCTAGGCCAGACATGGTGGTTTATACCTGTAATCCTAGCACTTTGTAAGGCTGAGGCAGGTAGGTCACCTGAAGTCAGGAGTGCAAGACCAGCCTGGCCAACATGGTGAAAACTCATCTCTACTAAAAATACAAAAAATTGCCTAGGCATAGTGGCACATGCCTGTATTCCCAGCTAGTCAGGAGGCTGAGGCAGGAGAATCACTTGAACCTGGGAAGCGGAGGTTACAGTGAGCCGACATTGCACTATTGCAGTGCAGCCTGGGTGACAGGGTAAGACCATCACACAAAAAAATAAATAAATAAATAAAGTAAAAATAAATAAAAGAAGTCTTTAGCATCTTTGTTCATAATAGGTTCAAATTAGAAATAATCCAAACAGTCAACAAAAAGAAAATAGATAACTTATGACATGTTTGTAGTAATCAGTAATAAAAATGAACAAACTATTGATGCATAAAATGGTAGGTAATAATATGTACAATATTATAAAAAGTTTTCCAAATATTCGGCATAAAGCTATTTATCAATATTACCTTATTATCTCATTAATTTCGGAAAGGTCCATGTGACATGTGATATCTCCTCTTTCTCTCCTAATATTGTTCATTCGTTTCTTGTCTTTTTTTTCTTAATTGATCTAGGTTTATCAGTTCTTAAATTTTTTTCAGGAAATAAACTTTTTGTTTATTATTTTACATTATTTTTCCGTTTTCTACATTATTTATATTCACTCTGATGGTGGTGGGAGGCAGAGAGGTTCAAGGCAGGATGGGGTGGGTCCCTGGTGAGGCCCAATCTTCAAGCCAGGGAAGGCGTGAAGCCCGGGAACTGGGCTGCCAGTTCCAGGTGGAGTCCATGACCTGGTGTGACACCTTTCTGAGGACTTTTGGCCCATCAGATGGTGCCTTTTCCATGTATACCCATCCACCGATCAGCATTTACTTTCTCCATTCTGAGCCCATTAAAACCCCAGACTCAGCCAAGCTCAGCCACACATCAGGACTACCTGCCTACAGATAGGAGCTATCCACTTTGGGTCTCCTCTCTGCTGAGTGCTATTCTGTCACTCGATAAAGCTCTTCTCCACCTTGCTCGCCTTCCAGTTTCCACGTAACTTCATTCTTTCTGAATGCAGGACAAGAACGTGGGACCCGCCGAATGGTGGGCATGAAAAGGGGTGTAACACTTTCCTGGCTGGCTTGCCAGCTGATACCTGCTCATGCAGGGAAAACTTAAACCAGCCCTAGTCAGAGGAGAATAACTGCAGGTGTCAGAACTCAAGTTTCTCCAAGCCTTGACACGACAGGTTAAAGTTCTCAGGGGCTCTAGATAAATGTAAAAGGCAGTCTTCGCCGTGAGAACTTTAACTCTAAGGTGGATCCTAGTGCTGAACCGGGCCCAGAGACAGTGAAGTGGGGGTCTTGTGACCTACTGAGACACCAGCCAGGGCAGCTAAGGGAGTGTTGGCATGACCTCTCCCCTAACCGCAAGCCTCACAGCTCATGGCTGCAAAAGAGACTCCTTCCTCCTGCTTTAGGAGAGGAGACGGAATAGTAAGGAGGATTTTGTCTTGCATCTTGGATACCAGTTCAGCCACAGTAGGATAGGGTCTGGTCAGAGTCAGGAACCCATTCCAGGCCCTAGTTCCTGAATGACTATTCTAAACAAGCCCTGGGCCAGAAGAAAATCAGATGCCTTAAAGGTAAGGACCAAGTTCTGGCAGCATTTATCATCTGTTACCTGAAGGGCCCTTGGACTCTTAATAACCAGCAGCTATGCCCAGTACTACACTGAGGGCCATGGGTGGGCCTCTGAGTCTTGCTGGCTTCAGGTGAGGAGAAAGAGTTACTATAAAGCTATATTAATCAAGACAGTGTGGTATTGGCAGAATAATAGACAAACAAAAGTGGAAAAAAATAGAGCCCAGAAATAGACCTATACAATATCGTCAACTGATCTTTAACAATGGAACAATAGAATTTAAATGGAAAATGGCAATCTTTTAACCAAATGATGCCAGAACAGAATACCTAAACCTTCAAATCTAAAACAAAGACAGTATCTAAACACTGAACTACATTTTCACAAATATTAACTCAAAATTGATCATTTGATTGTTAATTTCAAAGCTATAAAACTTCTAGAATATTGAACAGTAGAAAATTTACGTTACCCTGGTTTTGGTGATGATATTCTAGATACAATATCCAAAGCATGATCCATAAAATAAAAATAATTTGGATTTCATTAAAATTAAAAATGTATACCTTACAAAAGACACTGGGCCAGTGGCAAGAGAGTAGTGTAAAAACCAACGACAGTCTGAGAGAAAGTCATTGCAAAAGATACATCTGATAAAGTATTAATATCCAAAATAAACAACCTCTTAAAATAAGAAAAAGAAACCCTATTTTAAGAATGGGCAAAAGGTCTAGAGACATCACAAAAGAAGATATACAGATAGAAAATGAGAAGATGAGAAGATCCTCAACATCATATATCATTAGGATATTGCAATTTGAACCAACGATGAGATGCCACTATATACCTGTTAGGATAGCTAAAATCCAAAATCACTGACAATGCTAAAATGTTGGCACCAGAAACTCTGATACATTGCTGATGGAAGTCAGCATAATAACTTCAGCAAATAACTATGTATTGTATATTGGAAATTTGCTAAGAGAGCAGATATTAGGTGCTCTTGAAAGGTAACTATGTGAGACAATGGTTATATTAATTTCCTTGGTTGTGGTATTTCACTATGTATATGCATATCAAAACTTCATGTTTCATACCTTAAATATATACAATAAACAATATTAAAAATAAAATAGATGTAATTTTTAAATAAAAATTAAATGCTTTTAATTAAAAATAATCTTAAAAGTCATAGTCCTTCTTTTCACAGACATCATCAATTGTTTTCATCATAAGGAAATCAGTTCTCTCTCAAACCTACATTTAATACCAATAACATTTCAGAAGTATCATGTGGTTTATATGTTTTACAAATTGATTTGGTTAAATTAAAAGAACATAAATTAAATTTATAGAAACTGTATAATCCTCTCACATTTATAGGCCTTTTCCAAAAATTAACAGAAAAATCAAATATGTTTACTTCAAAGTTCTTTATTTTAAACCCCATACTTACGCATTAAGCTTTGTAAAGAGTCATTAATTCCACAAATATATTCATAAACAGATGTTTTAAGGAATGAAATGAGTCCTCATTTAGGAAAATATGCAGTTTGACTGCCACAGGGTATGGAATCTTGAGAATAAAGCAAATGAATTAGATTCTGCTTCCAGGGAAGAAACAAAAAAGAATTCTGGCTATATGTAATTTTTTACCACTGACCTAACTATGCTAATTCAGAAGAGGTTCCTACTTACTTTAAAAATTATGTAACTGTATAGTCAGCTAATGAATTCTTATAAGAAACCAAGTTATATGTATCCTGTAAATTTAATTATGCTGTTAGATTTGGGAAACAAATATAACTATATTTTGTATCCATTAATCATCCATATACTCCCTCCCCCTATATCATTACCAGACTCTGGTAACTATCATTCTGCTTTGTATCTCCATGAGTTCAATTGTTTTAATTTTAACTCCCATAAGTAAGTGAGAACATGTGAAGTTTGTCTTTCTGTGTCTGGCTTATTTCACTTAACATAATAATCTCCATTTCCACACATGTTGCTATAAATGACAGAATCTCATTCATTTTATGACTGAATAGTACTTCATTGTGAATATATGCTGAATTTTCTTTATTCATTTATCTGTTGATGAACACTGAGGTTGCTTCAAAATCTTGGCTATTGTAAACAGTGCTGTAAAAAACACAGGAGTGTGGATATCTTCAATATACTGATTTACTTTCTTTCGGGGATATAACTAACAGTAGGGCTGTTGGATGGTATGACAGCTCTATTTATAGTTTTTCTGAGGAAGATCTAAACTGCTGTCCATAGAATTTGTGCTGATTTACATTCCCACCAAGAGTGTGTAAGGGTTCCCTTCTCTTAACACCCTCTCTAACATTTGTTACTGTCTTTTGGATAAAAGACATTTTAATTGGGGTGACACAATATCTCATTGTAGTTTTTAATTTACTTAATCATCAGTGATGTTGAGCACCTTTTCATATATCTGTTTTCCATTTGTATGTTTCCTTTTGATAAATGTATATTCAGATCTTTTGTCCATTTTAACTGAATTATTATTTTTTTCCTATACAGTGGTTTGAGCTTCTTACATATTCTGGTTATTAATCCTTTATGTGGTGGATGGTTTGAAAATATTTTCTCCCAATGTGTGCATTGTCTCTTCACTTAGTCAATTATATCCTTTGCTGTGCAGAAGCTTTTTAATTTGACGTGATCCTATTTGTCCATTTTTTCCTTGGTTGCCTGTGCATGTGAGGCATTACTTAAGAAATCATTGCCCAGTCCAATATCCCAAAGAGTTCCTCCAATGTTTCCTTTTACTGGCTTTATTATTCAAAGTCTTAGAGTCAAGTCTTTCATCCATTTTCATTTCTTAGTATATAATGAGAGATAGTAGACTAGTTTCATTCTTATGCATATGGATATCCAGTTTTCCCAGCACCAGTTATTGAAGATACTATCTTTTCTCCACTGTATGCTCTTGGCATATTATTGAGAAATAGATCACTGTAGATACATGGATTTTTTCTGGGTTCTTTATTCTGTTCCATTGTTCTGAGTGTCCGTATTTTTTTGATATTATTTCACTTTTTTATTTTATTAAGACTTGTTTTTTGGGCCTAGCATATAATCTAGCCTTGAGAATGATCCATTTGGGCCTAGTATATAATCTAGCCTTGAGAATGATGAGGAAACGTGTATTCTTCAGCCACTGGATGAAACATTCTGTATATATCTATTAGGTCTATTTGTTCTATTCTAAAGTTTAAATCTGAGGTTTCTTTTTTGATTTTTGTTTTCTGGATGGTCTGTCCTATGCTGAAAGTGCAGTGTTGAAGTCTCCAGCTATTGTTATATTGAGGTCTACCTCTTTACCTTTAATAATATTTGCTTTATATATATGGGTGCTCCAGTTTTAGCTGAATATATATTTAAAATTGTTATATCGTCTTTCTGAATTGAGCCCGTTTTTTTTATATGAAATTAGATCATTTTAGTATTATACCAGCCAAGATTCCTATGATCACACTTAATATGAGGCTTAAATGTTCATTCTCCTCTTTGAGAACCTACTGTAAAATCTCAGTTCATGTTCTATCATGTGACAGGTTAAATCACATTTTGTGTAAACTCTACCAAATGCTGAGGTTTGTGCTGCAGTTGGCCTATTACATGGGTCTTTGCCCCAGTAGCAGCATTATACAAGAGATTATGGAGTTTTTATAAGCTGTGATAATTACTGCCCTATATTATTAATTATGAATTAGTCATAATATATATTATCATTGTACTCCCTCTCTAATTCTCAATCTCACCCCAGTTTTTGCACTCTCCTCCCATATCCAGTATCTCAATAAAATTTTCATAAAGGAACAAAGTTTGCTGTATTTTCAGGATTAATCTAAATAATCCCACTCAGGTGTAGGTAGTACTTGTAAAGACCTTTCAGACACACATCACAGATCCTGTTTCACTTGAGTGAAAATCAGAGTTTACGATCCTCATGAGAACCCTCTATTCGTGGACTTGCCTGGTTCTATTTGTCAGAGTTTTTCTTAACATGAGTGACTCCATTTTGATTCTGACAAGTTTCACATCTCTCTCTGCTGAACCTTTCCTGTGTTGTCCCAGAGATCTGCAAAATGATCATGACTTAGTCAGGTATCAGAAAAGCTGTGTTTTTCCACACTGAGGCCTGTTGGAGGGGGATGTCGAAGGTAGGGAGATCATCAGGAAAAATAGCTAATGCATGCTGGGCTTAATATTTAGGTGATGGTTGATAGGTGCATCAAACCACCATGGCACACGTTTATCTATGTAACAAATCTGCACGTTGTGCACATGTATCCTGGAATTTCAAGTAAATACAAGTAAAAATTTTGTTTTTAAAAAGAAAAGTTGGTTAGTCGCAGTGGCTCACACGGCAATCTTAATACTCTGGGAGGCCAAGGAGGAGATCGAGACTGTCTTGTCCAACATGGTGAAACCCCATCTCCACTAATAATACAAAAACTTAGCTGTGTGTGGTGGCACTCCCCTGTAGTCCCAGCGACTTGGGAGGCTGAGGCAGAGAATTGCTTGGACCCGGGTGGCGGACGCTGCAGTGAGCCAAGACTGCACCACTGCACTCCAGCATGGTGACAGAGAGAGACTTTGTCTAAAAAAAAGAAGAAAAAAAAAGCCATATACTCCTGCTGACATCAAATGAACATAATATAGCTAAAACTGGAGAGTTATTGTTCATGAGATAAAATTTAATGTAAAGCAAAATTTCCTTCTATCCTATTTCAAGCATATGATCAAAAAATTAGGAACACCATGCTAGTTTTGATTACTAAATATTTTGGTTTTAAAACTCAATTTGTATCATTTTAAATTTTCATTTAGAGTACAGGGGTGTCCAATCTTTTGGCTTTCCTGGGACACACACAAAATGCACTAATACCAGCGATAGTTGATCAGCTAAAATAATTGCAAAAATATCTCATAAATTTTTTGAGAGAGAGTCTCGCTCTGTTGCCCAGGATTGTAGTGAGCATCTATGATGCTTCTTACAGTTTTTGTCTTAAAATAGACTTTGTCTGATAAAAATATAGTTATGCTTGCTACTTTTTAGTTTTCATTTGCATAAAATATGTTTTTCTATCCCTTTATTGTGTTTGTCTTTTAGCTGAAGTATGTTTCTTGTATGCAATAGATGAATGAATTTTGTTTTTTGTTAATCCATTCAGCTGGTCTATGACTTTTGATTGGAGAGTTTAATCCATTTTCACTATCATGAGAACAGCACAGGAAAAACCCGCGGCTCTGATTCAATTACCTCCCACTGGTTCCTTCCCACAATATGTGGGAATTATGGCAGCTGCAATTCAAGATGAGATATGGGTGGGGATATAGCCAATCCATATCAAATGTAAAATTGAATCATGTTAATTAGTGACATATTATAAGTTAGGGTTAAGGATGAACATTTTAAGCCATAGAGCCACCAGCAAAAATAAAGGGTTGAAAATTTAAAAAGCAATTGGAAAAATAAAATGGAATATCAAATCTTAGTTATTGAGAATAACAGGAACCAGATCTTTCTGTCCTGCCTTAAACAGCTAAAACACAGGGCAAACTATAAGACACAACTATTTTCAGATCTTGAAGAATAGGCAACTCAAGATAGTGATTCCTGGATGAAGGAAAAGAAACAAGGTAAATACTACAATTAGCATAGCTTATTACTTGAAGAAAATGTCAAGGTCACAGTGCAAATAAGGAAAACACAGAAAGGTTCTGCAGTCTCACTGAAGTGGAAAGACATTTGTGAGTTTGGGGAGGTCAAAGCAGCTAAAATTTTGATTTGGAGTACTGAAGAGTAGAAAGCTATCCACAGAAAAAGTTTAGGAATTCTGCAGAAAGTTCCTTTCAGGTCTTCAGCTAAGTACTAATTATGTGAGTAAATTACCTTAGGTCAGAGAAAGAACCACTGAAAAGACCCAGGAAAAAACTGGCAAAGCTTTATCTGGGACAGAATGATTGTGTTCCATTAAAGTGGAATGGTTTCCTGGGTTTAGTCCTCAGAAGGGTATCACATCACTAGTGTGGTCGAAGGAAACATAAGCTAGGTGCTTTCCTGAGACTTCCTTAAAAAATCCTAAAAAGAAGCCACAAAAGCATAAAAATGATTACAAAAAAAATTTAATTGCATCCTAGCCTGAGAAGGGCAACTGTATTAACAAGGGTGCAATAAAATTCAGTATTGTAAGCTTGGAGGCTGAGGTGGGAGAATTGCTTGAACCCTAGAGTTTGAGGCCAGCTTGAGCAACATAGTTAGATTTCATCTCTTAAAAAAAAGTCAGCACTAAAAATTGTATAAAACACACAGTAAATTTCTAGGGATTAACAAAAAGGCAGCATCTGAAAAGAAATGCAATTACATGGATGGGATTAACAAAGATCACATGTTGTAGAACTAAATATTTGTGAACTTGAAGAAAACTATCCAGAATGAAACAGAAAGAAAAAAAAAAGACTAAAAATAAATACATACAGCATCTGTGAGATATGAGCCAATTTCACAGTGCATTACATTTATAATAGGAGTTTCAGAAAAAAATCATAAAAGATAAAAATATTTGAGAAAAGAAGGAAAACATGTCCAAATTTGATTAAAATGAAAACATACAGAGCCAAGAAGTCAACAAAATGCAAGCACAATGAACATAAAGAAAACCATATCAAAGCAAATAATAATCAGGTTGCTGAAGAAAAGTAATAAAAACAAAATCTCAAAAGCAATCAGAGGAAAAAAGTTGCATTATGTATAGAATAGTAAATACAGTAATAGCAATGGATTTCCTGTAAGAATGAGATGTAATCCAGTGGACAACACAGTGATGTGTCTAAAATACTGAAATTAAAAAAAAATTTCAACACAGAATTGTATGTCTTGAAAATATATGTCAAAAATAGAGACATAATTATTTTTCAGGCATATCAAGGTTGAGAACATTTATGGCCAGGACACCCATTGTACAAGCATTTTCAGGCAGGAGAAAAATAACACCAAATGGAAATTTGGATAGACACAAATAAAAGAAGGGCATTAGAAATTGGAAATATGTAAAGGAATATAAAAATTTGTTCTTAACTTTTTAATCTCTTGAGAAGATATGCACTGTTCAAAGCAAAAAATGTTGTGTTTTGGAGTTAAATTCAAAGTACCACAAAGCAAAAAAACTGCATTGGTGGGAGGGAGAAATAGAAATATATATTGTAATGTTCTTACAGTATCCGTAAAGTGATGTAATAGCATTTTAAAATAGACTTAAATAAGTTAAAAAAATATTTTTAAACTCCAGAAAAATCATTTACCAAAAAAAGTTGTTATATGTAATGTTAGTGATAGATAAAAATAACATAATAAATTAATCTTAAAAAATAATGCCACAAAAATATGGTCAATTTTAACTGGTGGTATTGATAATTACATTAAAATATATACAATTAAAACGTAGAGATTGTCAGATTGGCTATACAATTGGTATTTAATGTTTTGCTAATAATAAATCTTTTAAATAGGAAGACACAGACAGGCAAAATATAAAAATATCATGATATGCTAGCATTATTTAAAAAAAATTCAGAGTAGGTGTATTCAAATCAGGTGACATAGATTTCAGAGCTAGCTATTTAACAAGAGATAGAGAAAGTCATTTCATAATGATAAATGATTAATTAATTGAGAGTGTGTAAAAATGTTTTGTCTATGCACCTAATAACAAAGTTTCAATATTCATAAAGCAAACATTAATAGAACTGAATAAAATGGACAAGTCTAGAGAAATAGAGATTGCAATATCCCTCTCTAACCTAACTGATAGTAATGTTAGACATAAAATCAGGAAATGTATAGTTGGCTTAACGAATGTTACCAAATAAATTAGCCTATATATGATTTTGTGTTAAGATCTTCTCCCCAAAAAGGCAGAATACAATTTTTTTCAAGTACAAATGCAACATTATCCAACATAAGGTATGTTTGGAGTCATAAAACATGCCTCAATAAATTGCACGAATTGAAATTATGTGACATGAAGTCTCTGTCCACAAGAAAATAAATTAGAAATTAGCAACAATGTGTTATGAAAAAAAAATCCATATGTTTAGAAATTAAACACACCTCTGAGACTTCCACCAAGATAGGTGAATAGGAACAGCTCTGGTCTGCACTTCCCAGTGAGAGGGCACCAGAATATGAGTGATCTCCACATTTCCAACTGAGGTACCAGTTTCATCTCATTGGGACTGATTATACAGTGGGAATAGCCCATGGTGAGCAACCCGAAGCAAGGTGGGGCATTGCCTCACCCGGGAGGTGCAAGGGGCCAGAGAACTCTCTCTCCTAGCCAAGGGAAGCCATTCGGGACTTTTCCGGACACTCCAGCAGTCTGGCTCAGATACTGTGCTTTTCCCATGGGCTACACAATCCACAGACCAGGAGACTCCCTCTGGCGCCTACGTTGCCAGCACCCTGGTTTTCCAACATGAAACTGGGCAGCCGATTTAGTTGAGTGCCACCTGGAACACCAGCGGGACAGAACCCATCATTCCCCTTGAAAAAGGGGCTGAAACCAGGGAGCCAAGTGAGTTGGCTCGGCGGCTGTCACTCACATGAAGACCAGCAAGCTAAAATCCACTGGCTTGAAATTCTCACAGTGAGCACAGCAATCTGAGATCCATCTGGGACATTCTTGCTTGGTGGGGGGAGGGGCACTGCCATTGCTGAGGCTCCAATAGGCAGTTTCAACATTGCCTGTGTAAAAAAATCCACAAAAGTTTAACAGCCGCTGGGCAGAGCCCAGCACTGCCGCTCAGTTATGCCTCTGCAGGCAGTCTGTCAAGTAGATTCCCTTCTTACTGGGCAGGGCATCTCAGAAAAAAAAGCAGCCCAAGAGGGACTTACAAAGCCCCCACCTTCCTGGGACAGAGGACCTGGGAAAAGGGGCCATTGTGGATTCCGCTTCACCAGACGTAAATGTCCCTGCCCAGCAGCCCTGAAGGAACCAGCAGATCCCCCAGCACAATGCTTGAGCTCCATTAAGGGAAAGGCTTCCTCCTCAAGTGGCTCCTTGACCCCCCATGTATCCTAACTTGGAGACATGTCATACAGGAGAGCTCTGGCTGACATCTGGCAGGTACCCTTTTGGGATGAAGCTACCAGAGGAAGGAACAGGCAGCAATCCTTGCTGTTCTGCAGCCCCCATTGGTGATTCCCAGGGAAGCAGGGTCTAGAGTGGACCTCCAGGAAACACCAAAAGACCTGCAGCAGAGGGGCCTGACTATTAAAAGGAAAACTAACAAACAGAAATAGCATCAACATCAACAGAAAGGACATCCACTCAGAAACCCCACCCAAAAGTCACCAACTTCAAAGACCAAAGGTAGATAAATCCACAAAGATAGAAGGAACTAGTGCAAAAAGGCTGAAATCACCAAAAACTAGAATGCCTCTTCTCCTCCAAGGGATCACAACCCCTCACCAGCAAAGGAACAAAGCTGGATGGAGAATGAGTGTGATGAAATGACAGAAGCAGACTTCAGAAAGTGGGTAATAACAAACTTCTCTGAGCTAAAGGAGCATGTTCTAACACAATGCAAGGAAAGTAAGAACCTTGAAGAAAGGTTAGACTAAATGGTAATGAGAATAACCAGTGTGGAGAAGAACATAAACAACATGATGGGGGTGAAAAGCACAGCACGAGAAATTTGGGAAGTATACACAAGTTTCAACAGCCGAATCAATCAAGTGGAAGAAAGGATATCAGAGATTGAAGATCAACTCAATAAAATAAAGGGAGAAGGCAAGATTAGAGAAAAAAGGGTGAAAAGAAATGAAGCCTCCAAGAAATATGGGATTATGCGAAAAGACCAAATCTATGTTTGATCAGTGTAACTGAAAGTGACAGGGAGAATGAAACCAAATTGGAAAACGTTCTTCAGGATATATCTCAGAGAACTTCCCCAACCTAGCAAGGCAGACCAACATTTACATCCAGGAAATACAGAGAACACCAAAACAGTGTTCCTTCAGAAGAGCAATCCCAAGGCACATAATCATCAGATTCACCAGGGTTGAAATGAAGGAAAAAATGCTAAGGGCAACCAGAGAGAAAGGTTGGGTTACCTGCAAAGGGAAGCCCATCAGACTCACAGTGGATCTCTTGGCAGAAACACTGCAAACCAGAAGAGAGTGGCGGCCAATATTCAACATCCTAAAAGAAAAGAA
>CAUYLG010037000.1:0-66407 GCA_963573385.1 Cacajao melanocephalus
CTTATTATCCACTTTCTGAAGCCTAATTCTGTTAATTCATCACACTCGTTCTCCATCAGGCCTTGTTCCATTGCTGATGAGGAACTGTGATCCCCTGTAGAAGGAGAGACATTCTGATTTTGGGTGTTCTCAGCCTTTTTATGCTGGTTTCTTCCCATCTTTGTGGATTTATCCACCTGTCATCTTTGTAATTGCCGACTTTCAGATTAGGTCTCTGAGTGGACGTCCAACTTGTTGATTCCCAGCGCCAGAATCTATGTAATTTTCACTGCAGCAACCCACTTCGCCGGCTGAAACAGTGGCGTTGAGATTCGTGGTGCTTTTCTGCCCGGGAATCTCCGGTCTGGCTTCCCTCTTCAGTCCCTTTTTCAATCAGCTGAATGGGTGACTCTGCCTTCCCAGAGCTCCAAACATTGACCAAGAGGGCACCCAGTCCCGTTTACTCCACACCGAGAACCGCTGCTCTGGCCAAAAGAGTCGTGCTGGCGACCCGTGGGGCTCCTCCGCTGGGAATCTCCTGGTCTGTGGGCAACAAAAATTCGTCTGGAAATGTGGCGTCCACTCATTTTCTGTGCTTTTGTTGGGAGCTACAATCCTGAGCTGCTAGTAATCGGCCATCTTGGATCTCTCTCCTGTAAAATTATTTCTATACTTTGGTACCAATTTTACTTTGAAAATTAAACACTATATACATATTCATATTGATAAGGGGAAGACAGGAAAGAACACACTTGAGCAGCATGGATTATCAGTGACTTCTGGATGGTGGAATTACAAGTGCCTCATTGTCTTAACTCTTGTGTGTGTATATGTATATATCAACTCATATACATACACATATATGAGTTAATGTATACATATACACACACACATATATATATATAAATTTTTTAAGAGACGGGAACTCCCTGTCACCCAGGCTGGGGTGCACTGGCACAGTTATGGCTCACTGTGGCTTGAAACTCCTGGGCTCCAGTAGTCCTTCCGCCTGAGCCTCCTGAGTAGCTAGGACTACAGATGCCTGCTACCTTGCCCAGCTAATTTTTTAATGTTTTTGGTAGAGATGGGATCTGGCTGTGTTTCCCAGGCTTGTCTCAAACTCCGTGCCTCAAGTGATCCTCCTGACTCAGCCTCCCAGAATGCTGGGATTATAGGCGTGAGCCACAATACCCAGCTGCTTTTTTATATTTCTCAGTGATGAACAATGAAACATTAGAAACTCAGAAAATCAAAAGTTGTGATAATTAGGGGAAGATGTGACTTGGAGTCATGTCAGTATGGAGTAATGAGAAGCTCACCATGCAGAACAATGCCTATGGTATGCTACCATTAGTGTAATGAAGGGGGAAAACAATTTACATGACTTGCTTGTGTATGTATAAAATATCCCTGGAAGTTCTAAGTTTTATGCCTTTTAAAAAATCTGGTACCTTTGAGCCGGGTGCGGTGGCTCACACCTGTAATCCCGGAACTTTGAGAGGCTGAGGCAGGCAGATCACCTGAGGTCAGGAGTTCAAGACCAGCCTGGCCAACAAGCTGAAACACCGTCTCTGCTAAAAATACAAGAAATAGTCGGGTGTGGTGGTGGGCACCTATAATCAGGAGAATCGCTTGAACCCAGGAGGCAGAGGTTGCAGTGAGCTGAGATCACACCCCTGCACTTCAGCCTGGGCAACAAAGAGAGACTCTGTCTTGAAAAAAACAAACAAACAAACAAAAACTAGTACCTATGTAAAAAGTTATATTTTTAAAATATGGTATGTATATATTTTTTTCTATTTATGCCAGGAGTTCCTGAAAACTGTCAGAAGGTGCATGGTTGTAAGTGAACTGTATGCATTGCTGTGTTTACCATTTCAAACACACAGAGTCTGATCTACAGTAGGTGGAGTGTCTGCAAGGCACCACCCACCAGGTGGGGTGATGCTGTTTCCCTAAAGGTCCACATGTCAAATGCACATCCTCATTCAGTCACCACCAGCACCACAAAAAGTTTTAATGTGACCCATCAAGTTTTCATTTTTGCCCTGGCTTGCAAGGAGCCTAGAGCTATGTTTTGTCTTTAGCCAGGTTTTGTAGTATAGTCAGACTCCTCCCTATACTTACCCTATTTATTATTTCTCTGTCTTCTTTCAAATCCTGTTCTAATAGCTTTTCATTTAGTTATAGCTATGACTTTACCTGTATGCAGTTTCAAAACCGTTTCGGAAGGCAATAGGACATATGTTAGTTATCTATTGCTATGTTACAAATCACTCTAAAACATAGAAATTTAAAACAATATACATTTAATATATCTCACAGTTTTAGGGAGTGAGAAATTCAGAAATGTTCTGGCTTGGAGTCTTTCAAGAGGTTGCAGTTAAGACATCAGCCAGAGCCACAGCCATTTGCAAGCTTAACTGGGGCTGGAGGGTCTTCTTCCCAGATGGTTGGCAAGTTGGTAACACCTGTTGGTGGGACTTTATATGCTCCCCATATGGGCCTCTCCACAGGCAGCTTGAGTGTCCTGGTGACAGCGCAGCCCCTGCAGCAGACGATCCAAAGGGAGAAAGAAGCAGAAATCACAGTGACACACACCTGCACTTCAGCCACGTTCTAATCATTAGAAGCCAGTCACTAAGTCCAGCTAACTCCAAGGGGAATGACATTGGTTTCCACCTTTTGAAGAAAGGAGTGTCAAAAAATCAGTGAACATACTTTAAAACCATCATAGGTTATAATAATCAATTGGTCAATATCAGATTAGTCAGGCGGAAAATGATGGGAAGGTGCTTTCAGAAGGAGGGAACAATGACCGAGTACCTTCTGTATCCTAGGCTCTGTACTTCAATACATTATTGTGTTTCATTGTTTTTTTGACAGGGTCTCTGTTGCCCAGGCTTGAGTGCAGTGGTGCGATCTCAACTCACTACAACTGCTGCCTCCTGGGTTCAAGCGATTATCATGCCTCAGCCTCCTGAGTAGCTGGGACTACAGTCACGCGCCACCACTCCCAGCTAATTTTTGTATTTTTAGTAGAGTCAGGGTTTCACACTGTTGCCCAGGCTGGTCTCGAACTCCTGACCTCAAGTGATCTGCCCACCTTGGCTTCCCAAAGTACTGGAATTAAATAGTGAGCCACCATGCCTTAATTCTCAGTTTTACAGATGAGGAAAGTGAGACTGTGGAGATAGAGCTTGTCCGAGGTCACATCGCTAATGTTGGAGTATGTCAAGGACACAGTCTGAGCCCATAGCTGTGTCATCACCTACCTCAGTGGAAAATAGAAAGCATTCCCAAGTATTTGCTACCTTGACTTATCTAAGCTGTATCCATTTTGCCATCAGGGAGAAATGTGATCAATACCCCCAGCTGAGTGAACTCTGAAAGAGCTGTTTAATTTGTCTCTAAATGCTCTGGATCTTAACTTTCCTTCAACACACCTCCCCTGTCTTCTGTCATTGCCAGTATTTGCCCAGTCCAGGCAGCGCCATGCCTCTCCTCACCCCTGACTTTGAAAGCCAGCCAACTCCTCTTCTCACTACAGCTGGCTGCAGCCTAGAGGCCAGTGGGGTCAATGGAGCAGGGTGGCACTGAGTGCAGGGGTGAGAGGGCAAAGCCCTCCATCTAATGGGGCCTGAGCCAAGCCCAGCAGAGTGGAGATAGGACAGCCCATCTCTCCTGGTGCCATGCTGGACTGCAGAGGCCTGATAAGGCCAGGGAACCACCCACCCAAATATGTGTCCTTTTCCAAATATAGATTTCTCCCCACACTGCTCTCCCCGCCGTCAGTTGTCACATGGATGCTTTCCTCCAAGGGTGGCTGGCTGCCTTTCCCCCTTGGGAGATGGAACGTGATCTGGGTGATGACCAGCTCTTTGGGGTGACAGGTGGAGTGGCTGGGGTCTGTGCTGGAAGTGCTGGAGTTCCCATCTCTTCTACTCCCCTCCCTTCTCAGCATTGACCAGTCCTGTACTTCCAGAAAACAAACTTTTCTGATGGATTCTCTAGTCAAAACTGACTCTTCTGCCGAGAGCTCATGCCTGGAGAACCGCTGGAATCCTGCTTCACTAGTAGTCTCAGCTCCTAAGGCACATTTTCTTGGCAGAAACCGTTCCTTGGGTTGGAAGTTTGAGGAGCCACTGTTATTACTGGAACCAGAGCTGGAGTGAGAAGCAGGTCAACAGCTGTTAGCCAGGGCTCTAGTCTGTAAGGGACTTGAAAACCTTTCTGGTAAAGGTGGAGAGGATGAAAAACATCGACTTCCTGTAATTCCTTGTAGGAAGTCTCCTGTCTGTGGTTGAAAGAATACTATGGCTGGGTACAGTGGCTCATGCCTATTATACCAGCACTTTGGGAGGCCAAAGCGGGTGGATCACTTGAGGCCAGGATTTCAACCAGCCTGCTCAACATAGCAAGACCCTGTCTCTATTTAAAAAAAAAACAAAAAACAAAAAAAAAAGAAGGCTCTGATGAAACACTTTGAGGTGGAGGAAGGCATTGAGACCTCTAGCATCCATTGGTTGCCAGAGATGGCAATCTGGTTAACAGCAGGGCCTTTCTGGGTGTGGTTGTGTGTTGGAAGTGCGTTGCCACTCCCACCCCACCCCATTTGGCCCTCCACCCTCTCTATGTGCTCAACTCCTCTCTAGGGAAAGAAGTGACAGATATTGAGAGGGGATCAGCAGGCTGGGGCACCAAGTTGTTAGCTCACACAGAAGGACCAGGTCTCAGCCGCCCTGGCTGGAGCAGCACGCGTGTGGGGCAGGCCACCCTCTGAGTAGGGGCTTTATGGGATCGATCAGAGCCAGCACTAACTGGGATAGAGGGAGACTAGGGGGACCAAGCCTATAAACTAGCTTCCATGTCAGCTGCCCGCCTTCTCCTCAGACCTGCATCCTGGCTTTAGGGCCAGCAATTCAACTTGAATTTTCCCTGTCCTCTTAGATGGGGTTTATCCCTCACTCGCAAGGCCCCGGGACACTTGACATTGATGAGCAAAGCAGGGGCAGTCCACATCCTACCAGGAGGGTAGTCAGGAGTCAGTGCCAGTCCATGTTGTGTGCAGATGTAAAAACTTTTGCCTTGTGGTCCACTGCCCTGGTGACAGCTGTGTTGCCCCAAGGCCCCAACAGTATGCTGCATAGACCCTGGGAGAGATCATCCTCGGGGAGAAAGCACAAAAGTGATCAATTCCACCAGCACATCTGGGGCACCCGCAAGTCTAAGGCGGGGCTCTGGAGGCTTTTTACCTGGACTGTCACCCTCCCAGGACACCCCCACAGGTAGGCACCATTACCACCTACCCTGCCTTAGGAGGGAGGAACCACTGGCACGGGAGGCTAAATATCTTGCTCAAACTGGTAGCAAGTAAGTGGGGTCAGGACTCAAAGGCTGGTGTCTCTGACTCCTGAGCCCTTTGAGCCACTATCTCTCTCCTGAGAGAAGTTGCCTCTTCAGAGCTTGCGACCCCCAATCCATGGCTCTTCTGTGCCTCTGCTGTGCTCCGCCTCCTCCCTGGGGATGGACGGAGCCTGGGCCCTCCTGCCCTGGGAAGCTGGTAGCTCAGCTCATGTGATCCCTGCAGCAAGACAGGCTTTTCCAGAACAAATTAGGCACCTGAAAATCAGACAGCCTGTGTCCCGCAAGAAGGCAGATCCCCACCTGGTGGGGAGGCGCTAGGCTGTGACAAAGGCTGATTGGGAAGAAGAACCGGGGAGCCAGAAGTTTTGCCAAGGACCAGCCTGAGTGTCTTCCCTGAGCTCGGTGTTCTCGGCTGGCTGTAGCATAGGGATGAGTCCCTCTTCCTCTTGGAGCCAAGGCTGGGATGAAGGGAGTGTGAGTCGGCGCCTGGTGCTGGAGGGTCCCACAGCAGGCATCCAGATGCTATCACTGGAGGGCACGAGAGGCCCCTCCTGGGACTCGCCCTCTGTCCCCAGTCCCCCTGCACCACCTCTCTCCCTGTCTCCTTCCTCTTCCACTTTGATTCTTTCCCTCCCTCTTCCTTCTATGGGGATGGAGGCCTCGGAGTGGCCAGAGAGATGTGGCTAAGCCTGGCCCTCCCTTGGGGAGGAGCCACTAGACACACCTGCCCATAACCTGGAACACTTCCAGCCGGAAAGGTGAACCGAGCCAGGCCCTGAGTCAGGAGCCTGTGTCTCATGGCAGCCACACCCCACGCCTCTGGCCCCTGCCCACCCCTCACTCACAGTCACCTGCTTGCTGCCGTCCCTCCTTACCGCGACCTCCGCCCACTCCAGCTATGGCCTGGGAGGGGTCTGCAGTGGGGGAAAAACTGTTGACAGCAGAGACCATGCCACGGTCACTTTTCACTGGAGGGGAAACTGCAGACCGCCTGCCTCCTCCTCCTGCCCTCTACCCCAGCCCGGAGGGGAAGAGACGTGGGGAGGGGGCCGAGGGATTACCACACTTGGCTGCCTGGCTTTCCATGCGCAGGGTATTGAGGCCGCCTAATTGACAGATAGTAAACACGGATAAAGACTTTGGGACAGAGAAGCAGGGGGTCGTCGGGACAAGGCAGGCTGAGGCATTGGGAGGGTGGGGGGCTGAGAGTCTTGGGAGAAGACCAGATGGCTCCCTGCCATGTCCCCATCTGGGCCTCTGCTAACTTTAAGCCAAGCGAGCAGGGCCTGGTGGACAAAGGCCAACGTGCACATCAAGGGGCCATGGGAGGTGTAGCCTGCGGGAGAGGAGAAGCCGGGGTTCCCCCTTCTGTGTGAGGCCTGGCAGCTTGAGAGTCTGGGCCTGGCGTCCCCTCCCCCAGGCACCAAGCGAGGAATCCAAGCTCCCAACTTGTTCAGAGGGATCTCGCACCATCTCCACACCACCTCTCAGCTCACCTGTGAGGGAGGCCCTGAGACAGCTCCATTCAGTGTGAACATGAAATTTTCCTGCAAGGAGCTGGGCTCTCTAACAGCCCTACTGGTTGCAGAGCTCAGGGAGAGGGTTAAGGCTGCTTGGGAGAGCCTGGTCGTGGCTACTAGCCCTGTGAACACCGTCCACCCACTTCCAGCATGGCCCCAAACCCAGAGGATGCAGGCTTCCAGCATGGGATGGGGTTCTGCCCGGAGAAGGAGGAAGGAGGATGCCTGCTGTCTGCCTGGGCCCCTGTACCACCCTCACCCCAGCATGGTCTGGTTGCCATGATCTCTGTTCAACCTACATCTGTTTCCAAGGCTTCTTACTGTGCCTAGCACCCTGAGGAAGAGAGAGGATCAGAGACATCCCATCCTCCTGTTGGACAAATTCTCTTACTTCCGCATTTCTGCCTTGGCTCCTTAGAGAACTCTCACAGGCCTCAGCTGGATCCCCTGAGCTCCAACCTGCCAATCACACCAAGGCTGCTCACTATGAAAAAGAACTGACTTCACCTGCTTTCCCTCCTTGTCCAAATCCGTGCCAGGCTTTCCTGTGCAGCTAAGTCCTTCCCAGAGAGACACCAAGATGAAAGCAGACAGAGCTGGATTCAAACGTCATCCCTGTTCTTTATGACTTTGGGCAAGTTGCTTACTTTCTTTGAGCCTCGGTTTCTTGATCTGTAACTGGGAAAATGGGTGCTTCCTTGCCGAGGTGTTGCAAGGATTTAATACGGTGCAACTTGGAGAGCACCCTGCCTTCCCTCCCTGGCAGGTGCACAGAGAGCTTGATAGACCATAACTCACAGGCCACGTGGCCACCATTGCCCATTGACGCTACCTCCGAAACCTCTCTCCCTTTCAGCTTCTCTTCCTATCCCCATTGTCACAGCCCTAGTCTAAGCCCCTGGTTTCTCACCTGAATTCATTTGAACAATGAATTCCTTGACCTCCTTACTGGTCTTACTGCTCCCTGTCTCACCGTTCAGTCCAGCCTCCTGCTGCAGGAGAGCGAGCTCTTTAAAATGCAAATCACCGTCTGTCATTCACCACCTAGTTGCCTATGACTTGTGAGAGATGAGATCAAACTTACTTTGCACAGAGAGAGTCCATTGGCAACCTGGCCCCATCTGCCTCCTGGCTTGTTGCTACCCTCCCACCAGTCATCTCCTTCTGCCACTTGCATTCACACTACAAGGCCATTGCACATGTTCTTTTCTCGGCTTGACGGGTCCTTACCTAGCTCACCTGAGAGCCAACTTCTCATCCTCTGGGGTGGAAGGAGACCTGCGATGTGGCAGGCACTGTGCTAAGCATTTTATTTGCATTATTTCATGACACAGATACTATTATCCCCATTTCGTGGGTGATAAAACCAAGTCTCAGGTGGTTAAACAGAATTCAAACCTAGCTCAATTATGATCTTAAATCCATACTTTCCTGTTACAGCTGTTTCCCAGCTCAAATGCCTCCTCCTTCATGAAACCTTCCCCCATTACGAGTGTGGAGGCGGGATCTGGCTTGGTGTTTTAGGGGACAGAGTATGTCAATGAATTGCAGAGATGCAAAAAGTTTGTTTGGGGTAAGGGCATGATGAGTCCAACAAACAGATTCAGCAGTTCTTGTATTCAAGGAACATGTCTGGGTGCTGGGCAGAAGGAAAAATTAATCGGTGGGCAATAACTTGTTGGCAAAGATGTGGAGAAATTAGAGTCTTCATACATTGCTAATGGGAATGTAAAATGGTACAACCGTATTTGAAAAACAGCTTGGCAGTTCCTCAAAAAGTTAAACATCGAGTTACCAATTCTACTACTCAGTATATACCCAAGAGAAATGAAAACATATGTCTGTGTAAAAATTTTCACACAAATATTCGTAGCAGCATTATTCATAATAGCCAAAAACTGGAAACAACTCAAATGTCCATCAAATGATGAATGAATAAACAAAATGTGGCATATGCATGCAAGGAATATGATTTAGCCGTATAAAAGAATGAAGTACTGACACATGCTACTACATGGTGAACCATGAAAACACTGTGCTAAGTGAAATGATACACCTATTGTATCGTTATATGCGAATGTCTTGCGATGTCAAGAATAGCAAAAATCAGCCAGGTGTGGCTCATGCCTGTAATCCCAGCACTTTGGGAGATTGAGGCAGGTGGATCACTTGAGGTCAGGTGTTCGAGACCAGCTTGGCCAACATGGTGAAACCCCATCTCTACTAAAAATACAAAAAATTAGCCAGATGTGGTGGCTCACGCCTGTAATCTCAGCTACTCCAGAGGCTGAGGTGGGAGAATTGCTGGAACTCAGAAGGCAGAGGTTGCAGTAAGCCGAGATTAAGCCACTGCACTCCAGCCTGGGAGACAGAGCAAGACTCCATCTCAAAAAAAAAAAAAAAAGAAATAGTAAAAATCCATAAACACAGAAAGAAGCTGAAGGGTTCCCACGGCCTCAGGGTGTGGGGGTAAATACAGTGACACAAATGGATGTGGGGTTTCTTTTGGGTGTGATGAAAATGTTCTAAAATCAGATAATGGTATCAGTTTCAGAGCTCTGAATATAGTAAAAACCACTGAATTGTATACCCTGAAAGGGTGAATTTATATCCTGACAAAGCTGTTTTTAAAAAAATTGGACCAGGAATCCAGGATCAGCCTGGGCAACATAGTAAGACTTCCTTTCTACAAAAAAAAATTTTTTTTAATTAGCCAGGTGTGGTGACATATGGCTGTAGCCCCAGCTACTCAGGGGACTAAGGTGGGAGAATCGCTTGAACCCAGGAGGTCAAGTCTGCAGTGAGCCGTGTTTGCACCACTGCACTCCAGCTTGAGTGACAGAGTGAGACCCTGTCGCAAAAAATGGCTATCACCTAAATGTCCAACAATAGGGGCTTCTTGAGAAAACTGTGATTCAGTTGATAACAACTCTGCAGGGATTTTCAATGATACAAAATGTTGACATGAAAATGTTTTAAGATTATTGAGTAGTTAAAAAAAAAGGAATAATAGACTCAAAATATAGTATTGGATTCCATTCTGATGTGTGTGTGTCTGCATAAGAAAGTGGAAAGATCACCAAAATGTTACAGATCCCAACTGGGCATCAGGGATACATTTCATCCTTTCTGCAGGGGAGGTGGGGGGGGGGAAGCCATCGGAATTTTCTAATATTTCCACATAGTGAACACCTATTAGTTGTGACATTTCTAAAAAGAGTGGTTAAGAGGTCTTCCTTGCCCCTCCAAGGGTTCAGAATCTAGCAAGGAAGACGAATACAAACATTGCAGAGGGAGGCCGAGAAACTGGGAGAGGGTGGGTTGGGTTTTACTGAAGGGCTTCAGGGAGCTCTCCAGGGAGGGATAGAGACTGAAATTATGGGTGAGGCCGGGCATGTTGGCTCACACCTGTAATCCCAGGACTTTGGGAGGCCGAGGTGGGCGGATCACCTGAGCTCAGGGGTGGAAGACCAGCATGGGCAACATGATGAAAGCCCGAATCTACCAAAGAAATACAAAAATTAGTCAGGTGTGGTGGCACCCGCCTGTAGTCCCAGCTACGAAGGAGGCTGAGGCGGGAGAAGCACTTGAGTCTGGCAGGTCGAGGCTGTGGCAAGCTGTGATCACACCACTGCACTTTAGCCTGGGCAGCAGAGAGAGACTGTCTCAAAAGAAAAAAGTATGGCTGGAAGAAGCATATGGGGGCAACACCAGAAAACTGAGCCTATGACCCTCGATTTCCAGGAGACAAATGGGGAGGAGCAAATGGCATTTCTCATCAACTGTTTCCAGAGATTTTGTGTCCTGTGACCCAGTCCTTACCTCATGTGACTGAATAATTCTGAATAGAGATTGTGTCTTCCATACTCCTATAACCATTGGCAGGATATTGAGTACATTTGTCAAAACCTGTGACCAGGTAGTTATCAAACTCACCTGGCAGCATTTGAATGGGGTCTGGACCTGGGGCAGCCACCGGGTGGAGGATGCGAGTGTGGATGCAGAGAGGCAGGACATGGACCCTCAGTCCCCTGCAGCTTCCCACCTCCACCTTCCCTATGCCTTTCTGGTTAAATGTTGTTTCTGCTCAAGCTGAGGAGATGCCTAGTGGGCTGTGAACAGAAGTCAGAGGCTGTGAAATAACCTGAAAGGTCAACAGGAAGCAGGGAGATAAATCATGAGGAGAACGACTTAGAGAGGGCGTGGGCTGGGTTTGGTCTTATTTTTAGTGGTCTTGGTGGTGACAGCGGTGGGGAATTGAGACCAGAAGCAGGAAGCTGGGTTTCCCAGCCTCAGCTTTTGATGGTTTCCGGGTCCCCATGAGCCAAAGAAGACACGGCCCGCCCATATGATAAACCAGTATGTTAAGTTGCCTTTGTCTTTGAGAGATTTTCATGTATTTTGTGAAAGCCGCGAGGGATCCCTCAAATCATGAATAAGGCAGAACACGTTAACCAGGGTGTGAGCACTGCCCTACACATGCTTCGTGAGTGAGCCCCCCCCCCAACACACACATGCACAGGCTGTGCACTCACAGCTGGGGGAAGGGAGCTTCTGACAGAATCCAAAAGACCCCACAATTTACCCCAAATTAACAATCACTAATAAGTCCGGATGTTGTGGCTGACGCTTGTAATCCCAGCACTTTGGGAGGCCGAGGTGGAGAATTGCTTGAGCCAGGAGTTTGAGACCAGCCTGGGCAACATAGCGAGACCCCATCTCTACAAAAAACAAAAAAATTAGCTGGTCATGATGGTGCACACCTGTAGTCCCAGCTACTTGGGAGGCTGAGGTGGGAGAATCATCTGTGACCCAGAGGTCAAGGCTGCAGTGAGCCAAGATCGTGCCACTGCACTCCAGCCTGGGCACTTCCTGGCTAATAGTTTCCCTGTCTGGTAGTGGCCCATTTCCTGGCTAACAGATGGCCATCTTTTCTCTCTGTCCTTACATGATGGAAGGGGCAAGGACTCTCTCTCTCTCTGTGACCTCTCTTAGAGCCATAATCCTACCATGAGGCTCTGCCCTCATGACCCACATCACCTCCCAAAGGCCTCACCTCCCAATACTATCACATTGGGGATTCGACTTCAACACAAAAATTGGGGACAGGAGCACAAACATTTAAACTGTATCAGGTTGTCAAAAATAGTTTGAATCTCAGCACGGCGACTGATTTGCTGTGGGATTTTAGGCACGTGACTTAATGTCTCTGAGCCTTAGTTTCCTCATCCGAAAGTGCATCTAAATGAGATATGGCACCTGAAAGCATCCAAGGGATCGTCTGTATCTGAGTCTCTCTGGAGAGGTTGGGCAGAAAGGCATTCTGGGACAAGCAAGGCCAGTGTGCGAATTAGCACCCGGACTGACAGAAGACACAGGGGACAGAGAAAGCTCCTGAAGCAGCAGGAGTTGGGTCAGCCAGGGGCTTTCCAGTTGTCCAAAGACCCTGCCACAAAGAACCACTTCTCTTTCCTCTGTTTGAGCCTCTCCCCTCCTCCTCCCTAATACTTCACCTGTAACCTGTCCACATGCCTCACCAAGCATCTTGTTCTTACCTGGTTGGCCTTTCCAGCTACTGTGTAATTTGTGTTCTGACTCCTCCATAATCCTGGGAGTGCCTCAAGGCTAGTGAAATGGCCAGGAAGGAAAAACAGCAGAGGGGAGTCAAACAGACCTTGCTGTAAGCCTAACTGGACTGAGTTCTGAGACCCTGGGCAGCTTAATTCCTTTAAGACTGAATTTTTTCATCTGCAAAGAAGGAATCACTAAGAGTACCTTTCTCATATGTTTGGAAGATTAAAGGAGGTATTGCATGTAGAGACTTAGATGGAAGAAGGTAAGCTCTCAATGAGTCTTACTTGTTATTTTTCTTCTTGCCCCCATCATATGGAATGCAGCACTGAGCAGGGCCTCAGCTCCTAAAACTCAGCCAGGTGTCATTGCAATCCTTCGCCAGTTTTTCTGGCGGACACTTACATGACTGGCTTATTGAAAATACAGGCACTATATTCCAAAATGCCCTTTTAGATTACTGATCCCAAACCTAGTGGCATGTCAGAATCATCTAGGGAAGCTTTCTTTAAAAAAAAGAAAAATAGATTCCCAGACACCACCTTACCTACCAAATCAATCTCTGGGAATGAGGCCTGGGAATCTGCACTTTTAAAATGTCCCTCATGTGGCTCAAATCCAGCCAGCAGATCATCATTTTAAAGGAAAACACTCTTCTCTTCCGTTACAGCTTCTTGTTGGCAAGTTTTGAGCCATCTTGTTCCATTATTTACAACACCACACAATGGACAATGACAAGATGTGTTTATTTTTTCATTCATTCAACACATGTTCATTAAGTGTCTCCTGTCTAGAATAACAGCTAAAAGTTTAACCTCAGGGCCAGTTCATACCCACTGAGATGGCTAAAAGACAATAACAAGTGTTGACAAGGGTGTGGAGAAACGAGCCCCCACACACTGCTGGTGGGAATGTAACATGATGCAGCCAGTTTGGAAAACCTTCTAGCAGTTCCTCTAGCTATTAAAAACATAGGTTCTAGGTTCCCCTATCATTCAGCAGCTCCACCCCCAGGTGGAACCCAAGAGAGATGAAAACGGATGTCCATCCAAAAACTCGGTTTGCATGATCGTAGCAGCATTATTCATAACACTGAAAAAGTGAAAACAACACAGTTCATCAACTGACAAATGGATACAAAGCTGATCTGTCCATACAATGGAATATTTTTTGGCAGTGAGAGGAAATGAGGTGCTGATAGATGCGACAGCAAGGACGAACCTTGCAATCATTATGCTAAGTGAAACAAGCCAGCCACAAAGGACCACACATTATATAATCCCATTTATATGAAATGCTCAGAGTAGGTGAATCTATAGAGACAGAAGTAGATAGGACTGAGGGATTGGGAGAAAATGGGGAGTAACTGCTAACGGGTATGGGCTCTCTTTCTGGGATGATGAAATGTTCTAAGATTGATGGTGGTGATGGTTGCAGGACTCTGTAAATACACTAAAACTGTCTGATTATACATTTTAAATGGGTGAATTGTATGGTATGTGAATAAGATCTCCATACATTTATTAAAAGTAGAGAGTTCAGGCTCTGAAGTCTGACTTCCCAGGTTGGAATCCCAGCTCTGCTGTTTCACTAGTTGGGCAATTTTAGGCAAGTAATATAACGTCTCCATGCCTTAGCTTCCTCCTTGTAGGATTAATTTAGTTAATATGTGAAAAAGTTCAGTAAACATTAGCTCTTCTTGTTTTGAGCCAGGCATGTTCTAGATCTGTGCTGTCCAATACCACAGAGAATAGCACTTAAAATATATCTACTTCCCACCGTCCCGCAAAATGTAGCTACTCTGAATTGAGATATGCTAAAAGGACCACGCACGGTGGCTCACACCTGTAATCCCAACACTTTGGGAGGCTGAAGTGGGTGGATTAATTGAGGTTAGGAGTTTGAGATATGCTGAAAGTATAAAACACACATCAGATTTCAAAGGCTTAGTATGGAAAGTAAAATATTTAATTACTGTTTTTTATAATAATTACATATTGAAATGTTTTTGATCTAGTGGGTTTAATAAAATATATCTGTAAAATTAATTTTACCTTTTACTCTTGTTTAAATTGTGGCTACTAGAAAATTTAAAATTGCATAGTGACCAACTAACATCATAACGAATGGTAAAAGACTGTAAGCTTTCCCCTAAGATCATGAACAAGACAAAGGTGTCTGCTCTTGCCACTTCTATTCAGCATTTTGCCGGAGGGTCCAGCCAGGGAAATTAGGCAAGAAAGTGAAATAAAAGGCCAGTATGGAAAAGAAGTAAAACTGTCTCTGTTGACAGATAATCTTTTATATAGAAAATACTAAGACATCTACCCCCAAACACCAAGCTATTAGAGCTAAGAAACAAGTCCCAGCAAGATTTCAAAACAAAAGATCTGCACATAAAAATTAATTGTATTTCAATACATTAGCAATTCAAGGTTCAAAAATAGAATTTAGAAAACAGTTTCACATCTAGTATCAAAAGGAATAAAGCACATAAGCATACATTTAACAGAAGTACAAGATTTGTACATTCAAAACTGTAAAATATTGTTGAAGGAAATTGAAGACCTAAGTAAATGGAAAGACATCCCATGGTTGTGAATTGGAAGGCTTAATATTGCTAAGATAGCAGTATTCCCCAAATTGATCTAACACATTCAGTGCAATCCCTATCAAAATTCCAACTGATTTCCTTGTAGAAGTTGATAAGGTGATCAAATGAATGTGAAATGTATGTACAATTCATGTGGAAATGCAAGGAACCCAGAATAGCCAAAACAATTTTTTTTATTTAGTCTTTATTTCACAGTCATAAACTGAACTCTGCAATCCAGCTAGGCATGGAAGGGAATAAGGAAAACATGGAACCCCAAGGGAACTGCAGCGAGAGCACAGGTTTTAGGATACTCCGAGCAAATGGGTGGAGGGGTGCTCTCCTGAGCTACAGAAGGAATGGCCTGGTGGTTAAGATAAAACACAAGTCAAATTTATTAAAGTTGTCCACAGTCAGCAATGGTGATCTTCTCACTGGTCTTGCCATTCCTGGACCCAAAGCGCTCCATGGCCTCCACAATATTCATGCCAAAGACCACATGCTTGCCATCCAATCACTCAGTCTTGACAGTGCAGATGAAAAACTGGGAACCGTTTGTGTTGGGTCCAGCATTTGCCATGGACAAGATGCCGGGACCTGTATGCTTTAGGATGAAGTTCTCATCATCAAATTTTTCCCCGTAGATGGACTTGCCACCAGTGCCATTATGGCATGTGAAGTCACCACCCTGACACATAAACCCTGGAATAATTCTGTGAAAGCAGGAACCCTTATAACCAAATCCTTTCTCTCCAGTGCTCAGAGCATGAAAGTTTTCTGCTGTCTTTGGAAGCTTGTCTGCAAACAGCTCGGAGGAGACGCGGCCCAAGGGCTCACCGTCGCTGGCAATGTCAAAGAACATGGTGGGGTTGACCATGGCTGATACTACAAGGCTCCAGGCAGCAGCGGCGTCTGCAAAGCCCCAAAACAATTTTGAATAGAAAAATAGAGGACTCATACTTCTCAATTTTAAAACTTACTACAAAGCTGCGGTAATTAAGAGTGTGGTACTTGTCTAAAGATATGGACATAGAGATCAATTGAATAGCAATGAGGGACCAGAAATAACTCTCACAGTTACGGTCAGTTGATTTTCTTTTCTTTTCTTTTTTCTTAAAAACAGGGTCTCACTATGTTGCCCAGGCTGGTTGCGATCTCCCGGGCTCAAGCGATCCTCCCACCTTGGCCTCCGAAAGTGCTGGGATTTACAGGCAGGAGCCACCATACCCAGATGTCAATCAGTTATCAACCAGGATGCCAAGATTATTCAATAGTGAAAATAAGAGTCTTTTCAACAAATGGTGCTGGCATAAATGGAGAGCCACATGCAAAGATAGGAAAAGACTACACCTCGTGTTTCCTTGTCAGGTGTCAATGTGTGAAGCTGGCTGAGATTAAACATCCAATGAGAAAGGAAAAAGCCTCGTCTCTTCCTGGGATTCCAGCCACCAGAGCAGGGGCACCAGGCAGTGCCCAGCACCACCTGAAGAAGTGTCTGTGCTTTGACCTAGCAATTCCACTTCTAGAACTTTTCCCTACATACACACACACACATGTGCACCGTGACTTAGGTACATCATTATCCGCCACAGCGTTGTTCATAACAAAAATCCCTGGAGGAAATCTGTGTTCATCAGTGGGGGCCTAGTTATGCTGAATCCATAAAGGGCCATAATTTATTTAGCAGTAAAAAAAGAATGAGAAAGCTCTGTGTGTACTAATAAGAAACAATCTCTAAGATCCATCATTAAGTTAAAAAATAAAGTGCAGACAGTGTTCAAAATATGTTAATTTATTGTGTGTGTAAGTGTGTAGGGAAAAGGAGTGTTTGCATAGATGCTAGAAACTAGTGCATTTGGTTGACCCCAGGAAGAAACTGGGTGATTTGGCAAGGGGTAGGAGAGAAATGTTTTCTCATATATCTCCAGGTCTCTTTTGTATCCAGAGAAATAAATGCATATTCAAAGAAATTAATAAAAGAAACCAGCAGAGTTGTTTCACAAACCTGAATACATGTTCTTCAGCCTAGTTTGACCTGAGCTACAACAAGAACTGGAAGTCATGGTTGGCTATTTTTCCTACAGAATTATTGTGTGAGTTACTTTACCTCTGTTCAGAAGTGCAAGGGTGGGAATAACCAGTCCCCATTCCTTTCTTGCTTCCAGGGAAGTTGAGGAACTAAAGATTCTTCAGGCTGAGCTTTGAACTCCTGGGATACTTGGCATGCTGGAGGTGATGCAGAGGGCAGCTGTTGACGCCCACACCCTTCTGCTGTTCTTGCACGCAGCTCAGTGGGGAGGTGTTTCCTCATGCCTTCAGGAAAGTAGCCCCTTAGGAGCAATGGCACTGCCCAAGGGCTCCCCCATCTGATGGAGAGGGAGGAAGCCTGGCTCTGGCCCACCTTCGCCCTAAGTTGATGTGGGAGATCAGACAGGTAGGTGACCTCTGTTCCAACAGTCCTCCCATGGAGCACCCCCTTTCCTGACCTCGCAGGGACACATGTGAGGACTTGCAGAGGAGAATGTGAAGCAATCGGGCTCTGACTGGTTTCTGGGGAACGCCAAACTTCCCGTGAGGAAGTAAGTGGCTTACTCCCCAAACTGCCTCTCTGGTCAAAACAAAAAAAAAGTCTGGGAAAGGCAGTATAAACAGAGTTAATCAAGTACCTTCACTGCAGACCTTCTCAGAGCCTTAACTATGCTAAAAGCACTGGGACATGTCAGATGTGGCTGTCCCATGTATCCTTTCCCAAACTTGTTTGACCACAGAAGCACTTTGGAGGAAAACACCTATTAAACTCTCCTGGCATAAAGGTAACCCATGGAGGCACAGTTTGAGAAGTGCTTCTTAGGTGAAAGTAGGGTAAACACAAAACACTATTCAGAGGCACACTGGTAGAGACAATGACTGCAATATAAATTCCTGTCATTCAAACCTATTCAGTTTCCCTGGCCCTGCTCACAATGCTAGGTGTTTTTAAAACTGCAGACGATAAACCATTTATGGATAATAAAATCAATGTAGTGGGTTACAATTAGCTCTAAAACAAATGATTTTGGATGGAACAGAAAATAACGGAGGGTATTGCATTTAACATGGGTAAGTTTTGCTTTGTGAAGCACATGTATGCACTGGTTTGTGATGAAAGTGTATTTCTTACCGTAGATTATAGTCAAAACATTCAAAAAGACGTTGCTCTAGAGCTCCTCTTTCAGTACTAGGGAAATTACCATGTGAGGGCTTCCCTACTCTCTTCTCCCAACTGAACCTTTGTGACTGTCTGCTGAGGGCTTTGGGGATAGGGGCCTCTCTCTGGCTGTGTGATTGCCGGACAGATTTTAGGATTAGCAGTGTCACCTCACTGGACCCAGAGAATGACAGAGGCCCCCTTTGTTATCCAGTGTGCCCCAGAAATGCAACTGATCTTTCATTCTTTTTTCAAAAGCTGTTCAGCCTCCCTGACCAAAAGCACCTTTCCACCTGGGGAGAAACAGGATTGTTTTGGGGGCTCAAGCTTCTTGGTTCTACCTAGACATCCAGAATGCAACTCCCTGGCCTTCCATTCTGAAAACTCATTTTAACTTTGACTCTTGGACATTTCTCTTCAGCTGTTGTGTTTTTCTTTCTTAAAACACTGTGCCTGGGCATAAGTCATTACCTTGCTCTGATTCTCATTCTCTGTGATGGGTGAGTATTGTTTAAAACTTCAGGGCATAGCTGGGCACATGGCTCAATCTGTAATCCCAGCACTCTGGGGGGCTGAGATGGGAGGATCACTTGAGCCCAGGAGTTTGAGACCAGCCTGGGCAAAGGGATGAGACCCGTCTCTACAAAAAAAATTTAAAAATTAATGGGTATAATGGCATGCACCTGTGGTCCCAGCTACTGGGAGGCTGAGGTGGGAAGATCACTTGAGCCTGGGAGTTCAAGGTTGGAGTGAGCTCTGACGACACCACTGCACTCCAGCCTAGGCAATACAGCAAGACTGTGTCTCTAAATAAATACATAAATAAATAAATAACTTTGGGGAGTTTCACACTGACCAATTGGAACAAATATCCTGAGAAGCTTTATTTATTTATTCTCTATTATTGATAGATTGATTGACTGATTCTCTATTAAGGGGTGCTTTGTCAAAGTTCCAGTACAGCCATTGGCAGCTGAGTGACTCTGGGCAAGTGGCCGCTGTTTTCTCATCTGTTCAGTGTGGGTAATAAAATCTGCCTCCCAGGGAAGTTATGAGGATTAAATGACACAATTTCCCTAAGACATTTATCACAGTCCTGGCACATAGTAAGAGCTCAATTAAGAACTTTTTTTTTTAAGACAGGGTTTTGCTCTGTCACCCAGGCTGGAGTGCAAGGGCACAAAATCACGGCTCACTGCAGGCTCGACCTGGGCTCAAGCAATCCTCCCACCCCAGCCTCCTGAGTAACTGGGACTACAGGTGCATGACACCACGCCCAGCTAATGAGAACTAATTTAGTCACTACTCCTCTCACTACTTCTTTGCAGTGTAACTCATCTCTTTCCTTGAAACTTGAAGTGATCTGATCCAGCCTTCTGTGTCTTTTAAAGGACCTGTCAAGGTCTGTAAAAGAGCTTTGAGTTATTTGGAAGACGTCCCCAAGCCTGCAGAGGTCTCTGCCCAGGCTCCCAAGCTTTCTATCACTTCCTCCTTGGGTAGAAAGAGAGTCTAGTGTCATGAAGAGTTCAGGGAGGCTCTTCTGTGCCTTGGAAGAGCACCCAGGGCCCTCTGAAGGGATCCCAACTTGCCCCCTGTAGGTTTTGTTTGTGACTTTCTCCTGGTTTTTGTGCTGAATGTCCCCGGTCCCAGGAAACCCCTCCATCCCAGGCACACCAGGCCGGTTGGTCACCCTACTTCCCAGGACCCCCTCTGGTGGCCTTTATCCCCCCCCCAGGACTCCCTGCAGCCTCTCACCAGGAATCCTCCTCCCCTCGCACACATGCACACTCTCTGCTTTCCTGCCCCTGGGCCTGAGCTCTGGCTCCCTCATTCACTGGCTTCAAAGGCCCCAGCTTCACTGGCATTTCTCAGTTGATTAATCTACCTTCTCAGCTAATCTCTGTGTCCCTTGAGGCCAGGGACTCTGTCTTATAAATTCAGCCTTGCACCCCTCAGCAGCTCCCACCACTTGAAGCGGGGACTGCCGCCTGACTAAGCGCTGAGCAGTCGGCTCAAAATCAGGAGGGGACAGCTCCAAGGACCACCTCCCCTTCTCCTCCCTCTCATAGCACACACCTAGGATGCCCCCTTGTAGTTCTACATGGATGCCGTTGCCCCAGACATGAGTAGAATTAGCTGAGAGTCCTCCTTTTGACTAGAGCCATCAGCAGAGATGACAATGTGGCCTCTGAGCCAGTCTTGCTCAATGGGCCAAGTTATCAGGAATGCTGGTGACCTCTATTAAAAATACCAATTCCAGCCGGGCTTGGTGGCTCATGCCTGTAATCCTAGCACTTTGGGAGGCTGAGGCGGGTGGATGATCTGAGGTAAGGAGTCCGAGACCAGCCTGGCCAACATGGCGAAACCCCATCTCAACTAAAAGTACAAAAATTAGCCAGGTGTGGTGGCACATGCCTGTAATCCCAGCTACTTGGGAGGCAGAGGCATGAGAATCCCTTGAACCCAGGAGGCAGAGGTTGCAGTGAGCTGAGATTGTGCTACCACACTCCAGCCTGGGTGACAGAGTGAGACTCCATCTCAAAAAAAAAAAAAAAAAAAAAAAAGGCCAGGCACTGTGGCTCACTCCTGTAATCCCAGCACTTTGGGAGGCCAAGGCGGGCAGATCACGAAGTCAAGAGATCGAGACCATCCTGGCCAGCAGAGTGAAACCCCATCTCTACTAAAAATACAAAAATTAGCTGGGTGTGGTGGCGGGCACCTGTAATTCCAGCTACTCAGGAGGCTGAAGCAGGAAAGTGGCTTGAACCTGGGAGGTGGAGGTTGCAGTGAGCCGAGATCACGCCACTGCACTCCAGCCAGGTCTTCAGCTGAAGACCTGCTCTCTCATCTGTAAAATGGGGATAATGAGAATACTTACTGCATGGGTTCTTGCTAGGATTAAACGAATCAGTACATGTAAAGCACCTAGAACAGCACTTGGCCTGTGGTAAATATTACTGATCATTAACTGACAAAATAATAGCTTTTGGCACATCTTCAAAAATCAATGTTCCAAAAAGAGGTTAAGAAACAGTGAAGTTCTCTTGGGGCCCAAGAGGCAGTATCGTGGGGTGGTTAAGACTGTAGTAGTTCCCTCAGGGCGCGGTGGCTCACGCCTGTAATCCCAGCACTTTGGGAGGCCGAGCAGGCAGATCAGGAGATCAGGAGATTGAGACCATCCTGGCCAACATAGTGAAACCTTGTCTCTACTAAAATACAAAAAATTAGCCCGGTGTGGTGGTGCACGTCTGTAGTCCCAGCTACTTGGGAGCCTGAGGCAGGGGAATCACTTGAACCTGGGAGGTAGAGGTTGCAGTCAGGCGAGATCGTGCCACTACACTCTAGCCTGGCAACAGAGCAAGACTCAGGCTCAAAAAAAAAAAAAAAAAGAGTGTAGTAGTCTATCAATGAGCTCTGAAGGCTCTGCCAGTTAATGTGGAGCTGGGGACAAGAAACTGCACCTCTCTAAGCCTATTAATGCATCCCTAAACTGAGAGCAACCAGGGCACTCATTTCATGAGACTTCCGTGAGGGTTAACTGAGGGGCCGCATTTAGGGTGCTCACCACAGTGTCCAGCAAGCATCAGCGAAGGCTCAGCAGCCATCACCATCATTTTGTTGCCACAGACAAGAGACGAGACTTCTCTATACTATCTCCTTTGCCAGCTTCCCCAAAAACCATCCACCAAAGCAGTCGGGAGAATGGTCCACAAAAATCTCCTTGTATCCATCCATACTGTCTACGAAGGGATAACTTCTCTGCAAGGAAGAGTTTGAACAAGGACAGGCTCCCTACTGTCAGCCCCAGGGTGGAGAGAATCACTGAATCCCCTCCGAGCTAGAAATGAAAAGCCTCCCCCTTCACCTCCTCTCCTTCATCTGGCAAATGTGGCTTCCCTCTGCTTTTTTCCTGGCTCCCAGGGCTCCTCCCAGTCCTGCTCTAGGTATCTCTGGGGCATCAGGGCGGCCCTGAAGACAGCTCAGGTGCCCTGGAGCCGTCAGAAGGTGCCAGAAAGTCTGACACAGTGGCTCAGGAAGGACCTGCCTAAAAATAGAATCTCCAAATCTCAGGCCACACAGGAGTCGGAAGCCCTGATGGAGTATCGGGTGTAGCTTCCTCTCAGTGGAGGCTCCCTAAGGCCATGCCTCCTACGCCTACTTAGCGCTTACTAAAAGCAAACTCTAGGGACTCCCCTGGAGATTCAGCTGTGGTTCTGGAGGGGGAGGTCTGGGAATCTGGAGGTAGAGAAGCATCTAGGCAATTCGTGTATCAAACAAGTTACAGCATCTCTTGAATACTTCTGGGAATGAGGAACTCACTGTTGGCTGTCAAAGGTTGTGGGGAGGATGGAGTTAATGGTTAAGAGTGTGGACTTTGGAGCCAGCAGCGTGTAGGGACCTCCGCTCTCCCAGGTGCTAGCTCAGCCACATTCAACCAGTTACTTAACTTCACTGAACTTAATTTCTCATCTGTGATCTGGGGACAGTAATTAACTGCAGGCATCTACTTCCCAGGTGGTCAGGAGGTTTACTTAAGCCAGTGTAGATAAAAGTGCTTAGCATACAACTTGACATTGTCCTCCATAAATGGCTGTTGCTAGAATAATAATAACAACAACAACAACAGGAAGAAAGTAGTCTTCTGTTCTCTCTTATGTTAAAGAAAATCTCCCTCTCTGAGATGTATATTAAGGGCATTCTCTCTGCCCTCTGATGCCCCACTTCTTAATCTCTTTTTTTGTGACAGTCCTGCAGGTATCTGAAGGCAGGTGCCACATCCCACTTACTCTCCTCTCCCCGAGACATTTTTTTCTTCCCCTTGAATACGAGGATTCTTAAGGCTGCGAGGTAACCTCCCAGGTACAATTTGAGGAAGAGGTAGAACTCTCCCCCTCAGACCCTCCAGGCACCACAAATCGCCCAAAATGTCACATCTTTATTTCTAGAAGACCCTCCAATAAAAGTGTTTGTGACGGTGACTTAATGGCAGTCAATAGTCACTAGCACAAAACAGCTTTTGGAATGTGTTAGAGAAGGGGAGCAAGACATTCAGGAAGAGGGTCTCAGGGCAGACGAGGTGGCTGGATCCCAAGCATCCTCCTTGCACTGAATGTGTACCTCTCTCCCCCACACCCTCCTCATCTCCCTTCTCCCTCCTGGCATTGAACCTGTACCCCAAGACCTCTGGAGTAAATGCCCCCCCCCAACCTTTTTCAAAGGAAGGGGGCTGAAAACTTCACATTGCATGGCCTTCATGGGATGGAGAACATTGGGCATTTTTTTTTTTTTTGAGACAGAGTTTTGCTCTTGTTACCCAGGCTGGAGTGCAATGGTGCGATCTCGGCTCACTGCAACCTCTGCCTCCTGGGTTCAAGCAATTCTCCTGCCTCAGCCTCCGAAGTAGCTGGGACTACAGGCATGCGCCACCATGCCCAGCTAATTTTTGTATTTTTAGTAGAGACGAGATTTCACCGTGTTGACCAGGGTGGTCTTGATCTCTTGACCTCGTGATCCACCTGCCTCAGCCTCCAAAAGTGCTGGGATTATAGGCGTGAGCCACCGCGCCCGGCCAACATTGGGCTTTTTTTTTTGCAACTCTGAGAGGAGCCCAGTGTCTTCCCGTGATGTAGAGGCTGTGTGCTCAGGCTTCACAGAGACTGCCTTGGCACTGATCTTGCATCTACCACTTAACCTCTCTAAGCCTCTGTTTATTCGTCTTCTAAAAAAGAAAGAAAAAAGAAATCATAACAAATAACCACTTCACATGGTTACACTGAGAAATAAACAAGATAATCCACATGAAAGTATCCTACAAACCTTTGCTACTGTGATCTCCTGAGCTGCAAATGGGAGGATTCCACCAGCCCCAGCAGGTCTCCACATCCATGACAGATTTAGTTTAACATCCCCGTCATCAGGCATCACACGATGTCCCCTAGAGCCTACAGGTGGGCGTGGAGACTGGAGCAGCTGTTTGTCTGTCGGGAGAGGTCAGTGATTCTGGACCAAGGGCTGGGCTCTACCACATCCCCAACCCGGAGCAGCGGCTCACATGGTACCATTGAAGTGACAACCCTGGAGCTGCTCTTGGGCCCCTTATGACCCGGGGCTCGGCGAAGGGCAGCGATGGTCAGTTTACATGTCCTTTTCTCTCAGCTTCTAGCAGGAAGATACCTAGGAGGCAGGCATGGGTGTGGCTTTGCAGAACAAGAAGTTTTCTGGCGCCCTGGAGGGTGGGGGGTTGCAGGAGGGGATCCTTCCTCTCCCAAACAGCCTTGAGCCAGGGACTTTAAACAACCCAGAGTGCATTTTCTTTCTGTTTGCATTTGGGCTCTCGGAAATTAAGCCTGATGTGTGGTCCTCCCAGGCCTTCCTGGAGAGGATCCCCGCCTTTCTCCCTTCCTCCCCAGCCCATTTATTGTGTTGCCCTTGTGGGCTGCGGGGTCCATCAGTGGCCAAAAACAATTTTTTTTAATCGGCTAACAAAGAATACTTCCTCTATCCCACACTGCACTGAGGAACTATAAACTTTCTAACAGGAATGGGAGATCAGGAGTCAAAATATGAAACCAGAAAAAAAACCAGACTGTTTTCCTGGAGGGTTTGCTGCCGTTTGCACAAAGGCCCGAGATCTGTCTTGCAATGACTCCTTGTTGGAAGGCAGCTGCCCCTCGTAGGGGGCAGACTATTCTTTTCTTTCAGGTCCAGTGAGGTCCAGCCTCCCTGAGGCTTTGAGCTGAGGAGAACCCCAGTCGTCCACCGGGAGCCCAAGCCTGCCTTTATAGATGCAGTATTTGAAGGGCAATGACTCACCTAAGATCACAGCTGAGTGAACCTTACCTCTCCTCTCCCAGGAGGGGGATGTCACACCCCATGTTTCAGAGTTAAACAGGACTGTGCGCAAATCACCATTGTGTGATGTTGGACGCGACAAAGGATCTTTCTGAGATACACATTCATGCGTATTAAATGATACCTCCTTTTGCAGGGTTGTCGTGAGTATGGAATTATTGTCTGTATTGTGCCTGGCCCTTGATAGGTCATCCACTAATCATTCTCTGAGCCCTGACCTCCCCCTACACAGAGGTATTAGTTATTCCCCTCGCTGCCTCAGCTCCCACAATACTTGTGTGGCTCTCTCAGGGCATTACAAATTATTTTATTATAATAATTTATTTAAATGTGTCTCTCCTCTCACTGTGAGCACCCTCAGAGCTGGAGGATCTGAGAGGCACCTGCAGCCCCCATTCCACTCCTGTGCCCATCCAGTCTGTGTCCCAAACTCACACACATGCCCATGCACATGCACATACATGTATTCATAAGAAGTTGTTGGCCAGGCTCACGCCTGTAATCCCAGCACTTTGGAAGCTGCGCCAGGTGGATTACCTGAGGTCAGGAGTTCAAGACCAGCCAGCCAACATGGCAAAACCCCGTCTCTACTAAGAAAATACAATAATTAGACAGGCACGGTGGTGGGTGCCTATAATCCCAGCTACTTGGGAGGCTGAGGCAGGGAGAATTACTTGAACCCAGGTGGCGGAGATTGCAGTGAGCTGAGATCACGCCACTACACTCCAGCCTGGGCCACAGAGCAAGACTCCGCCTCAAAAAAAAAAAAAAAGTTGTCATGCACCAATGGCTCAAGACCTTACTGCAGCAGGGATGGCACCCATAAAGCTGGGCACAAAGTCCTTAGTCTCTCCACTGGCGCAGAGGAGGGGCTCTTCCTACACTTCCTCAATATGCTGTGTGCTTCCTCAATGTCCTTGTACTCTTCCTTCTCCCATTAAAACATGAAAATGATAGATGCAGCTTCAAGGGGTAAATGGAGTCGTGTGAGCTATTTAGACTTTAAAATAAATAGAAGCTTTTTAGCTCAATGCTTCTTGAAGTATTGTCTTAGTATGCCAGGCATCAGCATTACCGGACAGGCTGGTAGACAAATACAAATAATTTATCTTCTGAATCAGAATCAGTGGTGGGGTCCTGCAATCTGCATATTTAATGAGCATCCAAAGTACTCTCAGACTAAAAGTGGGTTTATTAGGTGGGTCGAGTCTTAGGCTGTGCAGTTTAGGGTAGAGACAGTTTGTCCAGGGCATGGATGTCCTGGCTTCCCTTTGATCCCCAAAACATCCTTTGTTGAGGTTTCTGAGAATAAAATATGGCTTCTACAAAGTGAATTGGATGCATACTCATCTTTGTTCTTCCCTATCTGATATATATATATAATCCTATCTGACATATATATGTATTTATTATCCTATCTGATATATATATATATATATATATATATATATGTTTTTTTTTTTTTTTGAGATAGAGTCTTGCTCTGTCACCCAGGCTGGAGTGCAACGGCATGATCTCAGCTCACCTCAACTCCACCTCCTGGGTTCAAGCAATTCTCCCACCTCAGCCTAAGTAGCTGGCATTACAGGCACCCACCTTCATGCCCAGCTAATTTTTGTATTTTTGTAGAGATGGGGGTTTGACCACATTGGCCAGGCTGGTCTTGAACTCCTGACCTCAGGTGAACTGCCCACCTCAGCCTCCCAAAGTGCTGGGATCACACAGGTATGAGCCACCAAGCCCGGCCTTATTGATACTTTTTTTTTTTTTTTTTTTTTTGAGACAGAGTTTCGCTTTTTTTACCTAGGCTGGAGTGCAATGGCTCGATCTCGGCTCACCACAACCTCCACCTCCTGGGTTCAAGTAATTCTCCTGCCTCAGCTTCCCGAGTAGCTGGGACTACAGGCGTGCGCCACCATGCCCAGCTAACTTTTGTATTTTTAGTAGAGACAGGGTTTCACCATGTTGACCAGGATGGTCTCAATCTCTTGACCTAGTGATCCACTCGCCTCGGCCTCCTAAAGTACTTTAGGCATGAGCAACTACGCCTGGCCATTGATATTTCTTAAACATCACAGAAAGACTTGATCACAGTTTAAGGACCTGTCTTTCATGTGATTAATGGGCATCCAAGTTACTGATGTGATTTGAAGGATATAGAAGAGGCCTGCCTGCACCCTAATATTCTCCCCAGCACGCTGGCTGCGTCTGAAGTTCTGTCATAGGTCCTGCTGCACGTTCTTTGGGTTGGCTTTGTGTTTCTGGGGTTCCCAGAAGTGGCTCCAGTGTGCCAGCTAAGCATTTGTCTATCATTAAGCCACTCAAATTCCAACTCGAATAACCACTTTTCCTGATTTTTCCCATTACTGTGCACTCATTTTCTTAGAATCTGCACAATTGGTGTTTTGCAGTGCTCTGACAGCTACATGTCATGGGTCTCTCTCTTGCTACCGTCTAGATTTCTCATGCATATTAAGCAAACATGACTAAAAATGATAGTAATGTCCATTTCCCTTAAAACAACTGTTATTTTTATGTTTTGATGTCTTCCTACTGTCATTATCACTATGCTGATACAATTTTACACAGGTGTAATCAGGGCTTGGAAACTGTTTTGTATTCTTTATTTGCCTGAACTTATTTCACATGTACTTTTCCACAGATCTACTTAAACTTCCGTATTATCTTTCTTTTTTTATTTAATATTATTTTACCTCTTTTGTTTTTCTTTTCTTTTTTTGAGATGGAGTCTTGCTCTGTCACCAGGCTGGAGTGCAGTGGTACAATCTCGTATCACTGCAACCTCCACCTCCTGGGTTCAAGCGATTCTTCCACCTCAGCCTCCCGAGTAGCTGGGACCACAGGTGCGTGCCACCACGCCCGGATAATTTTTTTTTTTTTTTGTATTTTTAGTAGAGACGGGGTTTCACCACATTGGCCAGGATGGTCTCCATCTCTTGATCTCATGATCCATCCACCTTGGCCTCCCAAAGTGCTGGGATTACAGGCGTGAGCCACCGCGCCCAGCCGTCCTCTTTCATTTTTCTTTGGAGAAGGCATCGTAGCTCAAAAACTTCCTTATTATCTTTCTTAACAACAATGTGCTATTCCATCAATTTGATAAAGCAACTGTGCTTAACTAATTTTCTTTTGTTGGGCATTTGGGCATTTTCCAGGTTTTCATCACCGTGGATCATGCTGCTATATGTTTATATAAACAGCTTTTTAACTTTTGACCAACATCCTGGGGGTGGCTTCCACAGAATCCCTTTGGATTTTGAGTTCATGGGAGGCAGGGACTGCACTTTCTGTTTCTTTGACATTGCATACTACTTTTTTTTTTTTTTTTTAAATTAGAGACAGGGTCTCCTCCCCATGTTGCCCAGGCTGATCTCAAACTCCTGGACTCAAGTGATCCTCCTGCCTCGGCCTGCCAAAGTACTGGGGTTACAAGTGTGAGCCACCATGCCTGGCCATAACATTTCATACTTCTTAAACCCACCTCTCAACCCCTGATCCCACCCAAGAAAGAAATCTGCTCATCCCGAGGGCTCTATGCTTGTGCTGACTATCCCCCGATATTGCAGGGGGATAGTTCTGTCTCACTGTCCTTAAAGAAAGAGACTGATGATCTTTCTTTAGGAAATACCCTAATCCTTAACAGATTTGGCTGCCAGGACACATTGTCCAGTGGTGGTTGGAGAAAGACCCTCCCAGGAATTATGGAAAGAAGGACTCCCCAGCACATTAGGCTGGCTGCCCACACATCAGCTGCAGAGTTTGACATGAATAGTGCTCCTTGAGAACTGTGCTGGGTCCTTTTATCTGCTAGTAGTGAGTGATGAAGACAAGGAGTGGTTCTTCACCTCCCCTCAAAAAGGGTCCTGGACTGAAAAAGTCAAAGACCTTGGTGCTAAGCCACGGTCAAGTCTGATTGTGTTTCCAGGAGATCAAGAACATTTCATTTTAAGCTATATGTATTCAATAAACAGAAAAAGAGAGATTATGTCCCATTAGTGGGACTCCTCTCAGGCCCTCAACACTGTAACAACGGGTCTATGGGGGCAGGATGGGCTCTTAGAGTCTCTGCCGTGCCACTTAGCAGCTGTGCATCAATGGGCAAACCACTTGACCTCAGTGATTTCCTTGGAGGCTGCACAATGGGGACAGTTCTGATGCCTAGGGATTCCACAGCGTTATTATGAAATTAAACAATGTAATATATGCAAAAGTGCTTTGTAAATACTAAGCAAATGCCAAGGATTTCTGTTACTGGTATTTGGATGATCATTGTCAGCCAATTGGAGAATACTTTCTTTGTGCTTTTGAACGGAGGCGGTGACCTATGGCTTCTCTTTTGAATATCAGGTAACTGAGCTTAACAACTCAACCTAGTCACAAAACAATATGATTTCAATCATCATGATTGAATGTTTTTGTTGGTTTTTTTTTTTTTTTTTTTTTTTTTGAAACAGAATCTTTCTCTGTCATCCAGGCTGGAGTGCAGTGGCATAATCTCGGCTCACTGCAACCCCTGCCTCCCAGGTTCAAGCAATTCTCTTGCCTCAGCCTCCTGAGTAGCTGGGACGACAGGCACATGCCACCATGCCCTGCTAATTTTTGTATTTTTAATAAAGACAGGGTTTATGGAGTTTCACCATGTCAGCCAGGTTGGTCTCAAACTCCTGACCTCAAGTAATCCGCCCACCTCAGCCTCCCAAAGTGCTGGGATTACAGTCATGAGCCACTGTGCTTGGCCCATTGAATGTCATTTTATGTGTAAGACACTGAGTTTCTGTGGAAAGAGAAGAGAGAGTTACTCACTCTGTGGGAGACTCTTCCCCATCTATTGTTTTATTCAATCCTTACCACAACTTGCATGATAGATATTATAATTCCCCTATAATGGAACAGAAATTACTTGCTAAAAGTCACATTTCTGTACATGCCAGAACCTGGGACCTGAACTCTGTCCAACTCCAGGTCCTATGTTCTCTCCTTGCTATTTTGCTCTCTTTCTCTCTCTTTTTTTCTCTTTTGAGACAAAGTCTCTGTTGTCCAAGCTGGAGTGCAGTGGCACAATCTCAGCTCACTGCAACTTCCACCTCCCAGGTTCAAGCGATTCTCCTGCCTCAGCCTCCCGAGTAGCTAGGACTACAGGCATGCAACACCATACCCGGCTAATTTTTGTATTTTTGGTAGAGACGGGGTTTCACTATATTGGCCAGGCTGGTCTCGAACTCCTGACCTCATGATCCACCTGCCTCGGCCTCCCAAAGTGCTGGAATTACTGGTGTGAGCTACTGTGCCTGGCTGATATTTTGCTATTTCTTTGTCCTTAGGACTTCAGTCTAGATGGGCAATAGGTCAAGAGACATAGACAGGGGGTTCTAGAGGAGGGAGAAAGGGCAATAACAGCTTACTATATGCATCAGTTAGCTATTGTGCATAACAAACCACCCCAAAATGTAGTGGCTTAAAACAATACGCCTTTCTTTAACTCTTGAGTCTGTGGGTTGATGTGGTGGTTCTTCTGGTCTAGAACAGCTTCACACGTGTGCCTGTGTTCAGCTGTGGGTCATCTGTAGGTTGATGAGTTGACCTTGGCTGTGATTTCTCACATGTCTAGGGCCTCAGCTGGGACAATGAGGCTGATTCAGCTCTGCCTCACTTAGTCTCTTATCATCCAGCAGGCTAGCCTGGGCATGTTCCCAAGGCAGAGACAGAGTTCCAAAAGAGAGCAGAGTGGGTGAGACCTCTTGGGGCCTAGGCTCAGAACTGGCCCACCTGTCACTGCTGGCCAAAGGCGGGAGGCGAGGGTTGGAAGAGCAGGGGAGACAATATTTCCTGCTGGCCAAAAGGGGGGAAAAACCCTAATATTTCTGTTTAACATGCTTTGCCAAATGAACACATTGGATCCTAATAATACCTCTTTGAGACGGAAGCTGCTAGTAGTCCCACATTACAGATGGGGATATTGAGTTACAAAGGGACAAAGCAAATTTTCCCTAAGAAGCACTCTCTGTTAAGTGGCAGAAAGTTAAGATTAGAATCCAGAAGTCACTCTCTTAGCCACTTGTGGACACAGTATTTGCAGCATGATGATCCCCTGGGGAGGGGCAGAAAGCAAGGCCCCAGACGGAGATGGGGGGCGTTACACAGCTTGGAATGCCTGCCTGCGCCTCTCTGATAGGCACCCAGGTCGCCCAACTTCTGTGACCTCTTCCTCCTGAGAAGGTGCAGAGGGAAGAGAGGGAAGGGGCCCTGGAAGATGGCATAGCCCAGCCCGGGCCACTGGCCCTCATATAACTAGAAATGATTGTTTTGGTGCATTTAATTTTTTAAAAACGTCCCCTGGCTGGGACTTTCCATGTTTGGCTCAGTCAGAGAGCTGTTTGTCTGGGACGAGCTGGGAAGCCCTTGGACCTCAGAGGCCCCGATTGCCATGTCAGCTCAGCATTGTCACAAAAATAGCCCTTCTTGGGGAAGGCAGGTACTTCCTCTGGCTGCGTTTCCCCTCTCAGCCCCGCCTGGCCCTCAGAAGAAAAGAGACACAGAAGCCACTGCACACAGGATTGGGACGTGGCTGGGGAGACGGCTTTATGGGGACTCAACAGTAACAAAGGGAGGAAATGAATATGCAGTATTAGTAATTATACTGTACGCGTCCCAATTTGTATTTCAATATGTCATTTCCATAATAAAACTGCCAAAGCGAGTAACTAATGACACGGACTCCTGTCAGGGAGTTGAGAGAAGAAGGGGGTGACAGGGGCTTTTTTTTCCCCTAATAACAAAATTGCCTTCAGTGAGAAATTCTTTCATGGCAGACTGGCTGTTCACAAGGCAGATGTATTTCAGGAGATGAAGCTGCAGCCTGAAGCCTTTATGGAAAAGAAGTCAAGGCTGACTGGCCAACTGTTGCAGTTCCCTGGCTTCCATAAGTGTGTGGAGTTATGCTCCAGGACAGGGACACAGCCTACAGGACCTCGAGGCTGGATAAGAACCGACTGAGATGTGCTCTGAGCTTTGGAAAGCCCAAAAGCTAAAAGTACGAGCTGGTCAGTCTTATGCATTTTGCTGTGCCATTTGAGGTCCCGAACCTATGATATTTCTAAAAACCTCCATGCCTTTGCACATGCTGTTCCTTCCACTTGGAGTGTCCTTTCTCCTTTCTTTGCCTGTCTATGTGTGTGTTTGCTGGAACTCAGTATGATGGTCATCTTCCTACAAGGCAGCCCTGGCCACCAGTCCCCAGATTCAGATTCCGTGTTTTGGAGAAATGTGCTCTGTACAGGCCCTGGGCTGACGTCTGCAGTGCTAACCACATCACACAGTAATTGTCATTTCACTTCTCCCCTCCCACACTGGGGCACAGAGCCCAGCATAGGAGGTCAGAAGCTCCAGGCCAGGGCCCTTCTGAGGAAGGGGAGGAGGAGCACTGCCACAACCTCCTCTGCCTCCTAATGATCGGGTCGGATTTACCTGGCTTTGTCCAAAGCTCCTTTCTCCACTTATAGATGGAAGAGAGTACAGGAAAAATCACAAAGTATCTGGTTATGAAAAAATAATAATAATGCCCCCATAATTGTATGGCACTCTTCCAATCACGCAGCCCTTTGGGGTAGGAGGAGGGAGGGAGGTTGGTAAAGGGCTGTAGCTAAATCACAGATTGTACTGGCAGATATGCTTGCGGGTATGGATAATATCTCTGGAAGGGCACCCAGGAAACCAGGTTGTGGGGTGGTGAGAGACCAGGAGTGAGAGAGAGAGAGAGACACCTTTTGTTCATTGAGTCACAATTACCGATATGAGTCAATAAACAAAAGGTGTCTCATTGTTATTAAGTCACGATTTGTCAGGTACCGTTTTAGGCACTGGAGATCCATCAGTGGATGAAATAGACACAGTCTATGCCCCTTTGCAAAGCTCCCATTTTCCCATGTGTGCATTCTCTTTAACAAAAAGAAATAGATAACTGGCCGATCGAGGTGGCTCACGCCTGTAATCCCAGCATTTTGGGAGGCCGAGGCGGTCAGATCACTTAAGGTCAGGAGTTACAGACCAGCCTGACCAACATGGTGAAACCCCGTCTGTACTAAAAATACAAAAATTAGCTGGTCGTCTTAGTGCACTACTGTCATCCCAGCTACCAGGGAGGCTGAGGCAGGAGAATTCTTTAAACTCGGGGGGCAGGGGAGCAGAGGTTGCATTGAGCTAAGATTGAGCTACGGCACTCCAGCCTGGGCGACAGAGCAAGACTCCGTCTCAAAAAAAAAAAAGAAAAGAAAAGAAAAGAAAAATAATAACTATTTTAATAAAATAGAGAGGGAAAAAGTCACATCCATGCTGTTGAACACAATATGGCTATTTGAAAGAATGTGAAGAACACAAAGACATACAGATACATAAATATATTCAAAGATAGATTTTTATGTAGGGAGACAAATCATAATGTCTACTGTATTATTTTCTGTGTGTAAAAAATTGTACATCTATAAAATTCCATATGTCTGTGTTTGTATCGATGAAAACATTAATTAAGTTGAAATTATTAAAACCCCAGGCATGGTGGTGAGTACCTGTAATCCCAGCTACCCAAAAGGCTGAGGGAGGAAGATTGTTTGAGCCCAGGAATTTGGGGCTAGCCTGAGCAACATAGTAAGACCCTATATCTAAAAAAAAAAAAAAAAAAAAAAAATTTCTGTTTGCATAGCTGAATGCAAACATAGAAAGAAAAATCTGGAAGGATTGCAGCGTATGTAGGGGGCTATAACAGAATGAATGAGAATTACACTTTCTACACTATCTTACATACTTCTGTGTTATTTCAAATGTTTTTATGTGTAAAAATTAACTTTTTGGTTTTGAAAAAGAACCCAGAGACCATGGCTGGTCTCAGAGCCCCTCTGCTGGAGGGGTGAAGTTCCACGGCCTTTGAAGGCCACTTCCGGCCCAGGTTAGGAAGACTTTTTAAATCTAGTCAGGGCCCAAAAGCTTCTCTTCTGTGGAAATAAAGCAAGCTTGCTGGCTTTGAAAACTGATAACACTATACCTGAAGATGAGTACCAAGCCCCCAGGAAGGCTGGAGTGGTGAGAGGGCTGGGGGTGCTGCAAGAAACCACATTGTTGATGGTGTCACCCGGGTCCCTGCTCCAGGAAGCAACAATGAAAAGATATTGCCAACTTTGACACAAAGGAAATTGCTTTCTTCTGTAGGAAAGAGGAGTTCTGTTTTGAGGACAAAAAGCCACTTGCCCTGACAAAATGCTTAATTAGGAGATAAGCCAAGGAGCAGTGGGAGGGGTGTTGTTTGCCAGGGGTCCTGGGGAGCGTGTACACAGATGCCGTCCTCTGCGTCCTGTGGCCAGGGCTGATCAGGGCTTCTTGGGCTGCTGGAGAAGCAATGTGGGAGGTGTTACGGTCAGGGCTCTCCTGGCCCCTGGACAAGCCGTCGAATCTGTCAGGACCTTAGTTTACTCATCTGTAAACTAGCGACCATAATGTCCACCTCCCCAGGGGTGGACAGGATGAAGCGAGACTCTGCATTTCGAGTTCTCAGCACAGTGCCGGGCACCTAGGCCCTGCTCAGTGACTAGTGGCTAATGCCACTGAGATTATTGCAAAGGCAATTCCACGCATTGGTGAGGACATGGGCTCTAGGTCAGACCACCCTGGTAAGATTCTCAGCTCCCTCACTGACTAGCTGTAGAACTCGGGCAATCTCTTGACTTCTACATGCCTTAGTTTACTTGTCAGTAAAATGGGGATAATGCTAGCACTTACCTCATAGAGTTGTTGCTAAGATTAAATGAGCTAATGTTTGTTAAGTGAAATGTGTCTGGCCCATAGCGGTCAGCACTTGGCACATGTTAGGTGCTACTATGGACAAGAATGGTGATAAACACAAGGCCAGTATGTCCTGAGGGCTCGAAGTTTTCTTTCCCATCGCAGTCTCTCACTGTCCAACCCCGTTAGGTTGAAAGAGACATGGAACAGGCCTCCCTTCTTCCTCCTGCCCAGACAGATAAAATAGACAGGAAGAGGTTTTGTTCCATGTCCCAGATGCCCCTGTTGGAAAGTTGAGGCCCTCTCATCTCCCTGGTTGCAGGACCCGTGCTCTTTTCTCTCCATGTGGCTCCAAGGCCCTGGCCCAGTAGTCGGTGATGTGGACTGAGTGCCACTTGCCTGCAGCTTGGATAAGCCCCACGAGAGGGAAGATGGCAAGCACAGGGACTCCTGAGTGGAATTTGAAACCTGACATGGTCTAGTGGGCACCGCCACCCTTGATGGTGGTGAACCTGGAAGTCAGAGAAGATTTGACATGGGGGTTCCTGGGGGTTGGCACTACTGAGACATTTTAGCAGAATTGTTTCTTTCCAAAAGGGGCAGGGAGTAAAGTGCTCTCTGCAAATCATCTTCCATTGAGGCAGTGGTAGTTGAGGGACACCCAGTCTCTTAGTGCCAGCTGCAGATGTTACAGAGGGGTGGTCCATTAAAGGGGCCGCACATTTAAAGTGCCAATTGCTCAGACACCCACATTTAAAGTGCCAATTGCTGGCTGAGCGCAGTGGCTCATGCCTGTAATCTGAGCACTTTGGGAGGCCAAGGCAGGTGAATCATTTGAGGTCAGGAGTTCAAGACCAGCCTGGCCAACATGGTGAAACTCCATCTCTACGAAAAATACAAAAATTAGCCAGTTGTGGTGATGGTGCCTGTAATCCCAGCTACTTGGGAGGCTGAAGCAGGAGAATCGCTTGAACCCAGGAGCCAGAGATTGCACTGAGCCAAGATTGTGCCACTGCACTCCAGCCTGGACAATAGAGCGAGACTCAGTGTCAAAAAATAATTAAAAAAAAAATAAACTGCCAATTGCCATGGGAGAGTCATCAGCATGAACCTTTATGCATACGTTAAGAGCAAATCACAAATTAGTTGGCAGCTCCTTGAAAATTAGAATGACACTCAAGTGATGAAGACGCTGTGTGTGTTGGGGAGAAGGGATAGGAAGTGGACGTCTTCACACACGGCTGATGGAGCAAATCAACTCCAGGACAATTGGGTAAAATCTTTCTCTAACCTCAACAACGTACAAATGTTTATGCAGCTATTCTCTTCTAGGAAGGTTTCCTAAGGAAATAATTAAGGATGAGGGCAAACATTTTGCTGTAGGATATTTGTTGGAACATTGTTCACAGCAGCAAAAAATATTTGGAAACAATTTAATTGTCCACCATTGGGAGACTAGTTAAAATAATTATGGTGCAGCCATACAATGGAATATTGTGCGGCCATTAAGATATCATAAAAGCATATTTATTGACCTGGAAAGATGTTCATGATTCATTACTGAGTGAAAAAAAAAGCGGTCTGTATGTTATATGATCCTATAAAGCGGTCTGTATGTTATATGATATTCAAGAAAAAAATATACATACATGCACACTTTGTAGGTAGGGAGAGCATTTTTTTACAGAGGACTTTGCTTGGGGGACATGCAATACTGGGCCTTATGTGGAATGTTTCTGCATTATCTCAATATAGCTTTTTCACATAACATGTTTTTACTTTACCGAAAAGGGTGGGAGAGGTACAAACCAAGGGGCCTAAGTGGGAAAATAGGTGTGTTTGTGTGTATATATCAACCGAAAATGTTATCACTGGCAACTGGGATTTTGATCATTTTTATTACCTTATTTTTTCTTTTTTCATTTTGAGATGGCATCCCGCCTTGTTACCCAGGCTGGAATGCAGTGGTGAGATTTCAGCTCACTGCAGCCTCCACCTCCCAGGTTCAAGTGATTCTCCTGCCTCAGTCTCCCAAGTACCTGGGATTACAGGCATCTGCTACCATGCCCGGCTACTTTTTTTATTTTTAGTAGGTATGGGGTTTCACCATGTTGACCAGGATGGTTTTGAATTCCTGACCTCAGGTGATCCACCAACCTTGGCCTTCCAACGTGCTGGGATTACAAGCATGAGCCACTCCGCCTGGCCTATTATCTTTTTTTTTTTTTTTTCATCTCTGTATTTCTGTAGTGATTATATACTTATTTTGAAAATTTTAAAGTCTTTTTGGTTTTTTTTTGAAGACTAACGGAAATCTAGATGGCCAGAGTTCTATGAGACTTGGAAGGGAGGGGAGGGGAGTGGAGAGAGCACCAAATTCCAGTTGCCTCAGAATGTCATCTGCAGTCCCTCAGGGACCAATGCCCCTGACGTTTCCAGAGACTGTCTTGGACACATGCCACCAATTGCCAGGCCTTCTTTTTCATGGTCACATCTCCTTAGGGTGATGGTGTGGACAAGTACCATGCGCTAGATTCTGTTTCTGGGCAGTCATTGGGTCTCTGCCACGTGGCCACGTGGCATTTTTGGTTAGGGCTGGAAAAGAGAAAAAAAACAAGGGAAACCAAAACCACTGCTGCATCAGAGAAATGTGAATGGGAACCAGAGGGAATAGCTCCAGGCCCCGCTACACATGAAAGAGAGAAGTTCAACCCAAGACAGCATGCAGAAAAGAGAGCTGCTGCCCGTGAGTGTGTGTTTTAGCTGCAGTCAATATTTTATGAAAATACCATTAAAGTAAATATAAGCAATGTAAAAGTAAGTAAATATAAAGTAAATAAAAGACGCAGTGATAACAATTAGAATATAAGAAAGTTATACTGAATAAGCATATTATACCAAACATTTGTGTTAGAGGATCTCTAACACTAAAGCATTTTTTTTCTTTTTAAAATTTTATATCACAGTAAGATAACTGTGGCTTGTTTTTGGACAAAAGGCACCCATGTTGAAGTGGAATAAGGCATATTTTGACATATGTATATATGTATATATATTCAACACCTATGATTGGGGGATATAGTTACATCTTCTGAGGGTAATTCTGATTCCTTCTTTCTTTTTATTTCTTGCCCTATTTTTAATTAATCTTTTTATTTTGAGATAATTGTAGATCTTGTCTGCCTTTACCCAGTTCTCTAATCCTGCAAAGCTATCATACAATACCACAACCAGAATATTGACATTCAAGATACAGAATATTTCCATCACCACAAGGATTCCTCATGTTGACCTTTTATAGCCACACCTACTTCTTCTCTTCTCTCTTTAATCCCTGGCAGCCACTAATCTGTTTTTAATCTTTATAATTTTATCATTTTTTTTAACTTTAAGTTCTGGGACACGTGTAGAACGAGCAGGTTTGTTGCGTGGGTATACATGTGCCACAGTGGTTTGCTGCACCTATCAACCCGTCATGAAGGTTTTAAACCCTGAATGCATTAGGTATTTGTCCTAATGCTCTCCCTCCCCTTGACTCCAGCCCCTGACAGGCAGATCACTTGATTTAAGGAGACTTTAAAAATTTCTCTGTGTCCATGTGTTCTCATCATTCAACTCTCCCACTTAAGAGTGAGAACATGCAGTGTTTGGTTTTCTGTTTCTGTATTAGTTTGCTGAGAATGATGGCTTCCAGCTTCATCCATATCTCTGCAAAGGACATAAACTCATTCTTTTTTATGGTTGCATTGTATTACAGGGTGTGTATGTGCCGCATTTTCTTTAGCCAGTCTATCATTGATGGGCATTTGTGTTGGTTCCAAATTTTCATTTGCTATTGTAAATAGTGCTGCAATAAACATGTGCATGTGTCTTTGTAATAGAATGATTTACAGTCCTTTGGGTATATGCCCAGTAATGGAATTGGTGGGTCAAATGGTATTTCTGATGATATGGAAATGGACTCATGCAGTGTGTAACCTTTTGGGATTAGCTTTTTCTCTTCAGTACAACTCCTTTGAGATTCATCCAGAAGGTTGTTCATTTCAGTATTTCATTCCTTTTCAGTACTGACGAGTATCTCATGGTATGGAAGTACCAGTTTGTTTAACCACTCACCTGTTGAACAACATCTGACTTGTTTTCAGTTTTTGGTGATTACAGATAACGCCGTTGTAAATGTTCATTTACAGATTTTTCTATGAACACAAGTTTTTCTTCCTGTTGGTTAAATGGCCAAAACTATAATTGCTGGGTCATGTAATTGTTGGATGTTTGGTTTTTGAAGAAACTGCTAAACTGTTTTTACCGATTAGCTGCACCATTTTCCATTCCTGCCAGCAATGCATGAAGGGTTCCATTTCTCCAGATCCTCATCAGCATTTGATGTTACTTTGTTTTATTTTAGCTATTTTGATAGGCATATGATGGATATCTCATTGTGGTTTTAATTTGTGTTGAACATCTTTTCATGTGTTTATTTGTCATCTATACACCTTCTTTCGTGAAATGTTTCTTCACATCTTTTGTCTATATGCTAGTTGAATTGTTTGCATTTTTTTTTTTTTTTTTGGGATGGAGTATCACTCTTTTTGCCCAAGCTGGAGTGCAGTGGTGCAATCTTGGCCCATTGCAACCTCCACCTCTCAGGTTCAAGCGATTCTCCTGCCTCAGCCTCCTGAGTAGCTGGAATTACAGGCACCTGCCACCACGCCTGGCTAATTTTTGTACTTTTAATAGAGACAGGGTTTTACCATATTGAGCAGGCTACTCTGGAAATCCTGACCTTGTGATCCACCTTCCTTGGCCTCCCAAAGTGCTGGGATTATAGGCGTGAGCCACCACACCCAACTGTTTTTTTTTAACTGTTGTGGTTAGAGAGTTTTTTATACATTGCAGATACTAGTCCTTTGTTAGATATGTGGTTTGCAAATACTTTCTCCCAGTCTGTAGCTGGTCTTTTCATCCTCTTAACAGGGTCTTTCACGCAGGAAATACTTTTAATTTCGTTGGAACTCAATGTGTCAGTTTTTCCTTTTAGAAATCATGCTTTTTATGTCAAGTCTGTGAATGCTGCCTAGTACTAGATCCTAAAGGTTTCTCCTATGTTTGTTTCTAGAAGTTTTATATGTTTATGTTTTATCTATAAGTCAGTGATCCATTTTGAGTTAATTTTTATAAAAATGATGAGATTTGGGTTGAGGTTCTCTCTTTTTTTTTTTCCTATAATGCCCAATTGCTCCAGCACCATTTATTGAAAAAGCTATCCTGGGAGGGCCAGTTTCATTTTAAAGAGTATTTTTATACTTTTGGAGAATCACTAGAATTTCTGTATGTATACAGAAGTTTTAAAGAAAAGGCTATCTTTCCTCCATTGAATTGCATTTGCACCTTTGTCAAAAATCACTTGAGCATATTTGTGTTGGTCTATTGCTAGATTCTTTACTGTCTTATTAATCTACATTTCTATTCCTATGCCAATACCACACAGTTTTGATTACTCTGTGTGTCTGCATAAATCTACTTGATTTTCTTTTTCTTTTTCTTTTTTTTTTGAGACAGAGTCTCACTCTGTCGCCCAGGCTGGAGTGAAGTGGTATGATCTCAGCTCACTGCAACCTCTGCCTCCCGGGTTCAAGTGATTATCCTGCCTCAGCCTCCTGAGAAGCTGGGCCTACAGGCACATGCCACCACCTTCGGCTAATTTTTGTATTTTTAGTGGAGACAGGATTTCACCCTGTTGGCTAGGCTAGTTTGGAACTCCTGAGATCAAGTGATCTGCCCTTCTCGGCCTCCCAAAGTGCTGGGACTATAGGCATGAGCTGCTGTTCCCAGCCAATTTTCAAGATTTTCAAGGTTTACTGTAATAACAAAGGAACCAAAACTGCTACTATGCGGGAGAGTCATGATGTGAAACGTAGGTGGTGGATACTGGTACCAGTATGCATGTGTATATGTGTGTTTATATGCATACGTATGTAAATGTGCATAGTCATGTACCATATAACATTTTGGTCAACCATGGACTGCATAAATGATGGTAACGCCATAAGATTATAATACTGTGTTTTTATAGAAACTTTTCTATGTTTATATACACAAACATTTACTATCATGTTACAATTGCCTACAATATTCAGTACAGTAACAGTCTATACAGGTTTGTAGCCTAGGAGCAATAGGCTGTACCATATAGCGTAGATGTGTAGTGGGCTTTGACAGCTAGGATTGGGTACATGCACTCTATGATGTTCACACAATTATGAAATTGCCTTATGATTCATTTCTTAGAAAGTATTTCTGTCATTAAGTGACCTATGATTGTATACACAGACACACACACACACACACACACACACACACAGTCTTAAAATCTGGTTTGAAATCAAGTAGATCAATTCCTACCAGTTTATACTTTTTAATTCAAAATTGTTTTAGCTCTTTTAATTCATTTACCTTTCTTTATAAATTTTAGAATAATTTCATTCATATTTATAAAACATCTTTCCAGGATCTTGATAGGAAATGCATTAAATCTGTGTCTCAATTTAGGTCGAATTGACATTTTTACTATGTTGAGTCTTCCAATCCATTAACATGGTATGTTTCTCATTTATTTAGATTTTCTTTGATATCTTTCATCAGCATTGTGTCATATTCAGCATACTAGTCCAGCACTGTTGTTTTGTACCTAAGCATTTCTTTAAAGAAAAAATTTGTCAACTTTATTATTTCAAAGAAACAACTCTTTATTTTGTAGATTTTCTCTATATTTTGTATTCTAAATTTTGTTTATTTCTCCCCTTTATTATTTTCTTCCTACTGCTTGCTTTGGGTTATTTTATTTTCTTTTTCTAGGTTTGTGAGATGAGAGCTTGTTGATTTCAGACTTTCCCCTTTCCTAATGTATTCATTTAGGGCTATAAACTTCCTGCAACACTGTTTTAGCGTCTCCTCACAAATTTTGATATATTGCATTTTAATTTTCATTCAGTTCAATATATTTTTTAATTTACCTTGTGTCTTCTTCTTTGATCCATGGATTATATGGAAATGTGTTTAGTTTGCAAATGTTTGAAGATTTTCCTGTTTTCTTTCTATTATTAATTTCTAGTTTGGTTCCATGACAGTTGAATAACACACTTCATAGGATTTTATTATTTCATATTTGCTGAACTTTTTTGCAGCCCAGAATATCATCTATCTTGATATTCTTCACGGCCACTTGAAAAGAATGTGTATCCTGCTAGAGTTGGGTAGAATGTTGACTAAATGTTAATTAGATCGTGTTTCTTGAGGATGCTACTGAATTCTATATTCTTGCTGATTTTCTGTCTAGCTGTTCTGTCAATTATTGGGATAAAGTTACTGAGATCTACAAGTATAATATTGAATTTATCTATTTCTCTTTTCATTTTTAGCTTTATCTATTTTGCAGCTCTGTTTTTGATGCATGTACATTTAGGACTGATACGTCTTCCTTATGCTGCTCTATCTCTTGTTTTTTATCCTGTGAGGTATACTTTATCTGATATTCAAATAGCCATATCTGCTTTTCTTTGAGTAAAACGTGCATGATATATCTTTTTTCATCTTTTTACTGTCAACCTGCTTATAGTGTTTCATTTGAAGTGAGGTTTTTTTTTGTTGTTGTTGTTTGTTTGTTTGCTTGAGACAGTCTCACTCTATCACCAAGGTTGGAGTACAGTGGCATGATCTCAGCTCACTGTAGCCTCCACCTTCCAGGTTCAAGCAATTCTTCCACCTCAGCCTCCCGAGTAGCTGGGACTACAGAGATGCGCCACCATACCTGGCTAGCTTTTGTATTTTTTGTAGAAACTGGGTTTCACCATGTTGTCCAGACTGGTCTCAAACTCCTGAGCTCAAGCATTTGGCCTGCTTAGGCCTCCAAAGTGCTGGGATTACAGGCATGAGCTATCACACCCAACTTGAAGTGAGTTTCTTGTAGACAGCAAGTTTGGTCATGTTTTTAAATCCATTCTGTCAATCTGTATCTTTTAATTGGTGTATTATACAAATTAAATCTAATGTAATTCATGATATATTACACTTAATTCTACCTGTTTTTCAGTCTGTTTTCTGTTTGTTTTTCCGTTTTTAGAATTTTATTTTGATTTCTCAGTATTTTTGAGAATATCTCTTTGTGTAGCTTTTTATGGAGTCTTATTACAGTCTACTTATATCATCACTTTACCAGTTCATATGAAGCATAGTACCCTTACCTCTCTTTACTTATCTTTATCCTACCCCGTTCCTTGCCATCCTCCATATATACCATGTAGTTGAGAGAATTATGTATCCTGTGATATAATTAGCTTAACTATTTCCTCTACATACATTTAGAGCAATGTCAGACAGTTTTATTTTCTTTCACCATCAAATTTAATTTTAAAAATTCAAGAGGAGAAGGAAAGCCTAGTATATCTACATATATTTTTGCTTACCATGTTCTTTCTTCCTGGTGTTTCAAAGTTCCTTTTTTTTTCTAAATAATTTACTTTCTTGTTTAGAAAACCTTTTAAGGCATTCGTTTAGGGGTATGTCTGCTGGTGACAAATTCTCTTAGCTTTCCTCATCTGAGAATGTCTTGATACTCTCTTCTTCCCTGAAGGATATTTTCAGTAGGCATAGGATTCTCAGGTGACAGCTCTTTCAGCACTTGAAAAAGATTGTGCCACTTCCTTCTGGCCTCATGGTTTTTGATAAGAAATATACTCTCATTTGAATTGTTTTTTTCCTAAAGATAAAGTAAAATTTTTCTCTTGTGACTTTCAAGACTTTGTCATTAGTTTCCAGAAGCTTAGTTTATGGTATAGGTTAATTACGGTGTATCTTGGAATGAATTTCTTTGGATTAACCCTGTTTGGGGTTCACTAAGCTATGTGAATCTGTAGGTTTATGTCTCTTGACAAATTTGGAAAGTTCTCAATCATTATTTCTTAAAATACTTTTCCAGCCTTGCTCTCTTTCTCCTCTCATTCTGGAACTCCAATGATATGAATGTTAAATCGTTTATATAATCCCATAAGGCTCTGCTCTTTTTTTCCAATATATTTTTCTCTCATTTGTTTAGTCGAGTAATTTTATTGTTCTATCTTCCAGCTCCCTTTTTTTTTTTATTTCTGTCTCCTCCATTCTGCTGTTAAACCTATATACTTAGCTTTTTACTTTTGTTATTATACTTTTTATTTCTAAAATTTCCATTTGGTTCTTTTTTATGTCTTCTTTTTTTTTTGCTGAGACTTTCTATTTATTCATATATTTCCAGCATGTCTGTAATTGTTCACTGAAGCATTTTATCGTAGCTACTTCTCTTTCATTTAAGCATTGTCAACTTTTTAAATTAATTATTTTTAAAATCGACAAACACAAGTTGTGTATATTTATAATGTCCAAAATGTTGTTCTGTATATACATATATATACACAATATGTATACATCATGAAATGACTAAATCAAGTAAACTAACATATTCATTACTTCATATATTTATCATTTTTTGTGGTAAGGACACATAAAATCTCTGTTAGCAATTTTCGACTATACAGCATATTGCTATTAACTATAAGCACCATGTTGTAAATCGATTTCTTGAACGTATTCTTCTTATCTAACTGAATTTTTTTTTTTGAAACAGAGTCTTGCTCTGTTGCCCAGGCTGGTGTACAGTGGCACGATCCAGGCTCACTGCAACCTCCACCTCCCTGGTTCAAGTGATTCTCATGCCTCGGCCTCCTAAGTAGCTGGGATTACAGGCATGCACCACCATGCCTGGCTAATTCTTGTATTTTTGGTAGAGACAAGGTTTCACCATGTTGTCCAGGCTGGTCTTGAACTCCTGACCTAAGGTGATCTGCCCGCCTCAGCCTCCCAAAATGCTGGAATTACAGGCATGAGCCACCATGCCCAGCCCTAACAGAAATTTTATCCTTTAGCCAACATCTCCTCAATTCTCTCTCCTGCTCCCAACATCTTTTGATCACCTTTTTCATTTGGTTCAAGATCTTGCTGGTTCTTAGAATGACGAATGATTTTTTATTGAAACCTGGAAATTTTCCTGTTATGTTACAGAGCTCTGCATTTTATTTAGAACTTCTATTTCATGTGGCTTTCTCTAACGCCAGCATGGCAGGGGAAGAAAAGGACTGCCTTGTTATTGCTAGGTGGAGATAGAAGTTCAGGTTCCCTTGTTAGTCTCCATGGACACCTGAGGGGGCACTTTGTTAAATTGTGCAAGAATGGGAGTGCCCCTGTGGTCTCCACTAACCACAGTGGGGAGGGCTCTTATTACCAGCTGGTAAGACTGAAGGTCATGGCTCCCTATTCTGCCTTCTCTGACATCATTCTGGTGAAGGAGTTGGGAAGGCATGTTATAGCCTGGCTAGGGTGGAAATTGAGGCTCCCCACTTGGCCTTTTCTGGTGAGAGTGTGGGTGGGGTCACAGTTTCTCCGTGGTGCTTGGCTGGAGTAGAGTGGTTATTATCTAAAAGTTTTTATCTTGCTAGGCTGTCACTTTCCTGGTCCTTTGACTAGAGAGAATAGGCTTTTGTTGAGACTGTTTTTGCCTGCACTTTTTGGTATATCCAGGTTGCTGGCTTCTTCAGCTCCAAATCTGGAACATATGAGGCAAAAATTAAATCCAGAGAATTCATCACTGTGTTTTCCTAGGCTTCTGAGATCTCTGGCCAGTCTTCCTTCCTCTCTCCACCTTTTAGAGTTATCTTATGCTTGTTTCATATATACTGTCTAAGGTTTGAGGTTGTGCTTAGGAGGAATAGGGAAAAGTATGTCTACTCCTTTTTTGAAAGTATAAATTCTTTCTGCCCTATTTTTACTTACACCTTTTAACCAAAGCAGAAAACCACTAAAATTTCAGTATCATTCCAACTTTCAGTATAACTCATCAACATTTTTAAGTGATCAAAATCCTTTGCTAATAGAACGTCTCCATGAGATATTTTGGGCCCATCATTCCAGAGAGCTAATCAGGCCTGAATTATTCAAGTATCCTCTCTGGGTAAATCTGTTATCACAGTAAAATTAACCCCATCAAAGTGTGTTAAATCTCCATAGTTCAAAGCGGGAAGATAGTTTTACACTCCGAATGGCTGTCCTAAAAACACCAAAATGCTCAGCTGTTGGGTCTTGCTTTACCATGTCAGAACTCCGACTGGTGGCTGGTGATGTCCCCAAATTAAGTATCTGCAGTCCACATCCCAGTTTTTTGATTTGATCTCCTGGAGATCTAGCCTAAATTCCTATTGTGTTTCTTTCAGCAAGGCAAGTGACCAAAATCGAATCAGAAACAAATCTCTGATTATTATTAATAAAGAAGTTTCCTTTGAACTAGAGTCTTTTAAACTGTGTTTCCCAGGGATTTCCTGTGCAGCTTCAAAAGGAGTTCATGACCACTTTGATTAGGACTTTATCTCAAATCCTAATGGAGACAGGCATTTTCTCAGAATACCCATAAACATGAATGTTAGCCAGTTGTATAGCCTTGTAAAAAGAAGCAACATAATCGCTCCTTAGGATCCACACTAATAAAATGATTTTCTTCATTAGAGGTGAGAGGCAACTATTTATCCAGCTCTGAACCGGGTGACAGGAAAACTTCTGGAAACCCAGAGAACTTTTCTGTTGGTACCATGTTTGCTCTGAGGTTCGTCCTGATATTGAACAAACATGGACAAAATGCTGTCTGTTGCAACCAGGTAATATATTGTCTTTTATTTCATTATTATTTCAGTTATTTGGGGATTTGGAGAAAGAGGATGGGGTGGGGGATGGTTAATGGAGACAGATGGCCAATACAATTATCACTTGAAAAACAGGTTTGTACTTCAAAAATGACAACAGTGGACTCTCAATGGCAGGTGAAATTTGAAAAAGGATTAGGAAAGGATTACCTAAGAGAAAAAGAACAGGTGCACACAGGGTGCTCCAGTGAGGGGGGAGGGGCTTCAGTGTTTGAATGACACCCTCAAAATAGCCCTTTTGCATTTCAGTCTTATTTGCACTCTGGCCTTTGACAATGGTGAATGCTGGGTGAGTTTGGGCTCATCTTAAAGGTGGGCAAAAGTCAGAATGAGCAAAGAAGTTTCTCTCCATTCTTTGAAGGGAACACAGAACTTAAAGATCATATGTTGTACTTTTTAGTGAAACAGATGTACAGACGTACCTGAAGAAAAGGCAGGAAACCCACAACTTTCAAAGCTCTCCACTCTGCATGAGCCTCAGTGCTCCTCTTTGCAACCCTGAGAATAGGTATCATTCCTATAGGGAAACAATCTTTTTTTTTTTTTTTTTGAGAAAGAGTCTTGCTCTGTAGCCCAGGCTGGAATGCAGTGGCATGATCTCTGCTCACTGCAACCTCTGCCTCCCAGGTCCCGGTTCAAGCAATTATCCTGCCTCAGCCTCCCAAGTAGTTGGGACTACAGGCACACGCCACCATTCCCAGCTGACTTTTGTATTTTTAGTAGAGATGGGGTTTCACCACGTTGGCCAGGATGGTCTCGATCTCTTAACCTTGTGATCTGCCCACCTCGGCCTCCCAAAGCGTTGGGATTACAGGCATGAGCCACAGTGCCCAGCCAAGAATCTTAATTATCTGGGGAAGGTGGCTGTAATGTCAAGGCAAGAATTTTTATAAGGGAGCCTATCAAGGAGTATTATGGATGGAAGTGATCATCTGGCTCATACTCATTAAACAGATGAAGAGACTGAACCCTAAGAGATGCAATGATCTGCCTAAGGTCATGACAAGTTATTGGCAAAGTCACAGCTGGAAATCAGGGAGTCAGGTCCCTTTTATCCATCCCAGCCCTTTTCTTTATGCTATGAGCAGTGCTATTTTTGCTAGGCATGGTGGTTCAAGCTTATAATCCCACCACTTTGGGAGGATGAAGCGGGAGGATTGCTTGAGTCCATGAATTTGAGACCAGCCTGGGCAATAACATAGTGACCTGCATCTGTAGTTCCAGCTACTTAGGAGGCTGAGGCAGGAGGATCACTTGAGCCCAGGAGTTTGAGGCTGCAGTGAACTGTAATTGTGCCATTGCATTCCAGCCTGGGCAGCAGAGTGAGACCCTGTCTCAATTTTTTTTTTAAGAGCAACACTATTTTAACAGGCTTGGCCTATGTCTTTCCCTCAAAAATGAAAGATGGGAACAGGGGGTTCTGAGCCCACATTGTGTTCAGCAGAGGGACTCCTTGAGGAGCTCCGGGTTGTATAGTACTGCAGTCCTACCTGCATGGACCGATGGCCCCTGCTCTCCTTCTGCTGCCAAATGTTGGGAGAGGAGGATCTGTAGGGGACCTCTGGGAAAGATAACAGCAATGAAATAATAAGAACCACTTATTGAGCACTTTGTCTATGCAAGACAGTGGGCTAAGTAAGCATTTTACAGGCATTATCTCATTTGATCCTCATGATAAGTTGTGAGGTAAGTATAATTATCATTCCCATTTGCAGATGAAAAACTGAGGTTCAGAGGGATTGTATAACTTGCCCAAGCTTATATACCCCCTTATAAATGACAGAACTAGAATTTGAACCCATCTCTGTCTGGCTCCAAACCTCAAGCTTTGGACCCTGTGTTGTATGACTTCCCAAGACAGACTTTATTCTGACATTCCCAAGTCACAGGAGAAATTTGGGTGCCTGCTTAACCACATACACAAACGAAATGAAATTTGACATGTGCTGGCTTTGCTGTTTCTGGAAGGAGTGGAAGGAGGTGGTTCGTGGGAGGATCGATGTCTCCACTGGCACTGAGCTCCCTAGAGATGGTACTGGGCACTCTAGTGTAACCTTGAAAACACAATGGCTGCTCTGCTTTGACTCTGGCTGACTTGGTTTCTGGGATGTGGCCCAGCAGAGCTCCCTGAAGGCAGAACTTTGGGTAGGTGAGGTTTATCGCAAGTCTCCATTCCCTTCCTACTTAGGGGTTGCCCACTCTGGGCCAAACCCCATTTTCCCCCTGTAACCTCCAAGATGTTAGCTCCCTTCTATCAGCGATTCCCAAGCACAGCTGCCCACTAGAATAATCTAGGATGCCTTTTAAAATTATTAGTATCTGGACCGTATTTCAAGAGACTCTGATTAATTATTCTCAGTTGTTTCCCAATTAAGGTTGCCAGATAATATATAGGATGCTCAGTTAAATTTCAATTTCGAATGACAATGAATAATTTTTAGCATAAATATGTTGCGCATATTACGTGGGCCATATTTCTACTAAAACAAGATTTGTTGTTTATCTCAAATTTAAATTAACTCAGCATCCTATATTTTCACTAGAAAAATTTGGCAATCCTATCCCCAGGTGATTCTGATGTACAGGCACAGGCTGAGAATCTGCCATATGCGATCAACAGACCTTGCAAATGCACTTATGCATTACTCTCAGCTTCACAACCTCTGGCCAGGGCATAAGAAAATGTATGCATTTTCTTAGGATCTTCTGCAGATAATGGCCTAGTGTCTGCCCTCTAACTCAGCAGTGGGGCTAATCATATGAAGGGAAAGACAGACATGGTGAGAGGTCACTGTGGGTGCTCATGGGAGGTTGGTAACGTCTGATACATAACTGGGGGTTCTGCCTCTCCCTGGGCTGGTCCTGTGTGGAGTTCCTAGCGACTGAACAATGCTTATTGTGTAGCTACTCTATACATGACGCTTGCTAGGTCATGTAGGGGGTGGATACCGTGGATGCTCCAGAAGAACTCACAACCTGGAGAGGGAGAATCCGAGTTTCCTTTACTACAAATTTTAATTTACAACCTAATGAGGATTAGATCAGAACAAGTACCCTTTTATGCACATGAACCCAATTAATAAGACTGCATACCCTTATACCCAACCAACAGGTGCCTGGACAGAACTGAGTGAAGATACGTGCACTGTAAACAGGGAGAAGGAACGTCTTGGTGTTTTAGGCTGGAGACCAAGAAGCGCTCCAGCTCTACCGCTTACTAGCTATGCCATCTGGGTCATGGTATTTACGTTTCCTCCGTCTCCATTTCTTCATCTGTAAAATGGGAGTGATGATAATAGGTCATGGAGAGGTTATGAGGGTGAAGTGAAACTGTGCATGGAGTACGGATCCTGGAAGAGCAGCCCACCTTAATAAAACAAACATCACGGCCGGGCGCGGGGGCTCACGCCTGTAATCCCAGCGCTTTGGGAGGCCGAGGCGGGCAGATCACGAGGGCAAGAGATCAAGACCATCCTGGCCAACATAGTGAAACCCTGTCTCTACCAAAAATACAAAGAAAACATTAGCTGGGCATGGTGGCTTGTGCCTGTAGTCCCACTTCTCGGGAGGCTGAGGCAGAAGAATTGCTTGAACCTGGGGGGCGGGGGTTGCAGTGAGCTGAGATCGTGCCACTGTACTCCAACCTGGCGCCTGGCAACAGAGCGAGACTCTGTCTAAAAATAAAAATAATAATAATAAATAAATATCACAATAAAGCCACTTACATGAATTGTTTGGTTTCCCAGTATATATAGAAGTTATGTTTAAATTATACTGTATTTTATTAAGTGTATCATAGCATTATATCTAAAAAATAAATGTACAAACATTAATTAAAAAGACTTTATTGTGGCCAAGCACAGTGGCTCATGCCTGTAATCCCAGCACTTAAGGAGGTCGAGGCAGACAGATCACCTGAGGTCAAAAGTTCAAGACCAGCCTGGCCAACATGGCAAAACTTCGTCCTTACTAAGATATACAAAAATTAGCCAGGCTTGGTGGTGTGTACCTGTAGTCCCAGCTACTCGCGAGGCTGAGGCAGGAGAATCACTTGAATCCAGGAGGAGATGGTTGCAGTGAGCTGAAATCATGACACTGAGCCTGGGAGACAAAATGAGACTCCGTCTCAAAAAGAAGAGAAACTTTACTCCTAAAAAGTCCTAACAATCATCTAAGCTTTCAGGGAATCATAATCTTTTTGCTGGTGGAGGGTCTTGCCTTGATGTTGATGGTTGCTGACTGATCAGGGTGGAGTGGCTGTGACAATTTCTTAAAATAAGACAACAACAAAGTGTTGCATTGATGGACTCTTCCTTTCACAAAAGATTTTTCTGTTTGTTGCACTTTACGCACAGGAGAACTTCTTTCAAAATTGGAGTCAATCCTCTTAAACCCTGCCATGGCTTTTTCAACTAAGTTTATGTAATATTCCAAATTCTTTGTTGTCACTTCATCAATGTTCACAGAATCTTCGCCAGCAGTAGTTTCCCTCCCAAGAAACCATTTTCTTTGCTCATCCAGAAGAAGCAACTCCTCATCTGTTCAAGTTTGATCATGAGACTGCAGCAATTCAGTCACATCTTCAGGCTCCACTTCCAATTCTAGTTCTTTTGCTATTTCCACCACATCTGCAGTTACTTCCCTCCCTGAAGTCTTGAACCCCTGAAAGTCATTCATGAGGATTAAAATCAACTTCTTCCAAACTCCTGTTTGTGTTGATATTTTGACCTCTTTTTTTATGAATCACAAAGACTCTTAATGGAGTCCAGAATGGTGAATCCTTTACAGCAGGTTTTCAGTTTACTTTACCCAGACCCATCAGAAGAATCATGATCAGTGGCAGAGACAGGCTTATGAATTGTATTTCTGAAATAATGATTTGAAAGTTGAAATTACTCCTTGATCCATGAGCTGAAGAATAGATGTATTAACAGGCATGAAAATAAGATTAGTCTCCTTGTACATTTCCGTCAGAGCTCTTGCATAACCAGGTGTATTGTCAATGAGCAGCAATATTTTGAAGGGATTCTTTTTTTTTCTGAGCAATAGGTCTCAACAGTGGACTTAAAAACATTCAATAAATAGATGTGCTGTCATCCAGGCTTTATTGTTCCATTTATAGAGCACAGGCATAGAGATTTAGCATCATTCTTAAGGTCGCTAGACTTTTCAGAATGGTAAATGAGCACTGAATTCAACTTAAAGTTACCAGCTGCATTAGCTCATCATCCTCTATCAAGACAGTCAGCCTGGCTTTTGAAGCTTTGAAGCCAGGTATTGATTTGTCCTCTCTATGACTTCTTTAGCTATGAAAGTCCCGGATGGCATCTTCTTCCAATAGATGACTGTTTCATCCACATTGAAAACTTGTTGTTTCATGTAGTCACCTTTATTATCCTAAAATATAGCTGGATTCTTCTCAGTAACTTGCTGCAGCTTCTATACATTATGGGAAGGGCTATGTTGTTATGAAGATGGCTTCTTTTCTTAAATTCATGAACCAATCTGCTAGCTTCCAACTTTTCTTCTGCAGCTTCCTCACTCCTGTTCGCCTTTATAGAATCAAATAGAGTTAGGGCTTTGCTCTGGATTAGGCTTTGGCTTAAGGAAATGTTCTGGCTGGTTTGATCTTCGATCCAGACCACAAAAACGTTCTCCATAGCACCTATAAAGTTGTTTCACTTTCTTATTATTCACGTGTTCACTGGAGCAGCACCTTTAATTTCCTTCAATAACTTTTCCTTTGCATTTACAACTTGGTTAACTGGTGCAAGAGGCCTAGCTTTCAACCTATCGAGGCTTTGTCACTAAACTTAATCATTTCTAGCTTTTAATTTGAAGTGAGATACATGTGACTCTTCCTTTCACTTGATCACTTACTGGCCATTGTAGGGTTTTTAATTGGTCTAATCTAATGTTGTTGTGTTTCAGGTAATAGAGAGGCCCCAGAAGAAGGAAAGAAATGGGAGAATAACTGGTCCCCCTTTATAAATTTTAAACTATTATAACACATGATATAGTATGTCTTGGTACTGTTTTGTGTTGTTTTGTCTGAGATAGAGTTTCACTCTTGTCACCCACGCTGGAGTGCAATGGCGTGATCTTGGCTCACTGCAAGGAGCAGTCAGAACACACACATTTATTAAGTCTGTCATCTTTTGTGGGTGTGGTTCATGATGGCCCAAAAATCGCAATATAAAATTAAAGATCACTGACCACAGATTACCGTAACAGATATAAGAATTATTTAAAAGTTTGAAGTATTTTGAGAATTACCAAAATGTGACACAGAAACACAAAGCGAGCACGTCGTTGGAAAAATGGCCGCCAATAGACTTGCTCAATGCAGGATTGGCACACATTTTCAATTTGTGAAAAATGCAGCATCTTGGGAATGCAACAAAGCAAAGCACAATAAATGAGATGTGCCTGTATTAAGCATGCTATAAATATTAGCTCTTGCAATTACAGCATCTCTAAGACAATATGGGACCACGCAACACATACTTATAATGCACTCAAAAGAGTCCATGTGCAAAGAATTTAAGAAGAAAGCAACCAAAAGAAGACCTTTTCTTTAACAGCAGTTTAGTCTAGGATTTGATGGAGCCAAAATCTTTGAAGACTGTGAAACATGACACAGGAAATGGAAAAGAATTTCCCAATTCTGGTCTCCCTGTTGGCATTTTCTACTCAATTTTACTTTCACAACGATGCAATAAGAATCAAAATTCTAGAGCAGGTTCTTGCAACTGTATGCCAACATGTTATTCTCATGTGCCTGCCTGTCTGGGATGGGTGTTTTTAGGGTGTAGTTATATGGAAATAGCCTCTGATTATGTTTCTGACTTTTCCAGGTAGGTTATAATTTCAGACAGTTGTTTTGATGTGACTCTTTGGCAAGGCACACATATCTGTGAGATCTTCAGAACTCTGAATTAGAATGACATAAAAAAATTTTAAACTATTATAACACATGATGTAGTATATCTTGGTACTGTTTTGTTTTCTTTTGTCTGAGATAGAGTTTCACTCCTGTCACCCACACTGGAGTGCAATAGGTGTGATCTTGGCTCACTGCAACCTCCACCTCAGCCCCCTATGTATCTGAGATTATGAGCATGCGCCACCACGCCTGGCTAATTTTGTATTTTTAGCAGAGATGGGGTTTCCCCATGTTGGCCACACTGGTCTTGAACGTCTGACCTCAGGTGATCCTCTTGCCTCGGCCTCCCAAAGTGCTGGGATTATAGGCTTGAGCCACCGCACCTGGCCTTGGTACTCTTGAAACATGCAAAGAGTCAGCTGTGCAAACAAAAATTAATTTCTAGTATAAGCATGGAGAAAGAAAAGGGAAACATGAAAGCAAATGCTTCCTCATTCTTACGACTATTTCTGCCATGCATGGAGAGGATATAGTTGTCCTGTATAAATCCTGCTACTCTGGCCCGAATTTGAGTTTACAATTTCATTGTCTAAAAGACACAGTGGGCCTGTTTTTGTATATACATCTACATGTGTATGCCGGGGTACCAAATAAGTCCTGTGAGGGTGGAAGCTTTTGACTGTTTGCTCGCTGTTGTGTCCCTGCACCTAGAACAAGCCTGGCGTGTGGGAGGTTCTCAGCATCCTCTGACGGAACGAATTAACGCGTATGTAGGGTTTGTGCTCCTGGATCTGTTATCCCTGATAAACAAACTCACTTCAGGGCTCATCAACCTTTTCACCCATGAGAACTGTGCTTTGGATCAGGAAAGGGAGAGGAACAACTTATAGGCTACTGGTAGGAGAAACAGAAAAAAAAGAAAGAGGAAATAGACTTCAGAGGCGAGGACAGCGTGGGTGGTGAGCAGGTGTCCAAGCAGAAGGTCAAGAACTAGAAGCAGCAGATTTTGTATATCCCCCAATGTTGGGGGGGGCTCTCTTACAGATTATTCAGTCTGGGGATCCTAGGCCCCTAGACTTGGAATGAGGTTTCTTCAATTTTTCTTTTCTTTTCTTTTCTTTCCAAAAAGGAACCAATGGGAAGCAGTCTTTTCCAGAGATAAGGCAAATTGGGGGACCTAAAATGCCAATCTTTTTGCCTTGGGCTAGAATTTTACCAGCTTGGTGTGGTCACAATGGTTCTCCCATGCTGTTCCAAAGTACCTCTGGGCAGTGATATCCCAGTCTGCAATTAATAAATATAAGAGAGAAGAATGCATGAAGCCTTCTGGAATAGGGGAGAGAGGTAGACCCTGTGGCAGTGGAACACTCGCTTCATCAGCGAGGACACCAAGGCACCAGATTGTTTATTCAAAATTACACAGTAGTGCAGTAGAAGGGCTGGACCCAAACCCTGGTCTTCTAATTTCTTCTCCCACCTACTTGTCATTTTTGGTTTTGTTTTCCCTAAAAATCTTCCAGGACTCTTGTAGCCTGATTCTATCCTGACATGCACAGCATCCTTTACAGTTTCCAAAGTTGCTTCAAATACAGCCCTTCAGCAAGGCAAGCATTGTTCTTCCCACCTCGTCAATGACAACGCTAAGTATCTGAGAGGTTAAGTGACGTATACAGGTTCAGCTAGCTAATAATCAGGAGGAAAACCCTTTGCCACCCTCCAAACTACCTTGCCCTTTCCTCTTCTGATGCCTAATATTTTACCATAAGAAGTTTATTCCTTAAAGCTTAAGGCACTGGTCATCTTTAATTCCAAATGCCTCCAAGGAAAGCCACATTTAAGCTAGTGTCGGCCACTGATACCTGCCACTTTTATGTACATAAATTTAGAATCTTTTGCTGAATTAATTTAAAAGTACGGAGATGTTAAAGGAACTGGGGCCTGAAAGACTGAGGAGACATCCTAGAATGGGGGAGATGTGAGAAAAGCTCCATCTGACTTCTAATTTAGTCTCAGGCCACTGCCTTCACCGCCTGGCGATTTCTGAAAATTCTCCATTAGAGGCATCTTGTAACACAGGAGACCCATCTTGTCACCAGATCTGTCACCAGCAGTAAGGACAGGGGAAAGAGCAGCTGAGCCTCTGCACTTTTTTGTAATGGAACCTCAACCATCTGGCTCAATGGGTTTCTGGCTTCTCCACGGAGACAGCATTTAGATATTTAAACTTTAATGTGAGTGACTCAGGAATAGTTTTGCAGACAGCATCAAATGCCTCTTCTCACCACTGGAGCAAGGAGCCACGAATGGCCAGCACTGAGGTTCTGACCAGGCAGGGAAGGGCATTCATGACTTTGACTCTTGTGACCTAAGCCCCAGTATTGTGCCAGGCATGTGCTGTACCAGGTGCCAGGGCCTGGGGATGCTAGGAGGAGCAAGGCGTGCTTCCTGCCCTTGATGAGCTCATACTCTAATGAGCCCTCTAAGTACTGGGTGTTGGACAGGAGAAGCCCAGGAGTTGGCTGAACCAGGAAGAGCTGCCAGACTCACAGTTCTAGGAGAAAGGAGGGCAGAGTCCAGGAGAGCTGGGATAATGCCCCCAGGAGTAAGTGACACCCAGTGAGCTCCACTGTAGGGCGGAGGCTACTTATCCTCTGCCCATGTCTATATCCACTGGTGAGTGTGTGGGAGGTGGTGAGGATATGGGGAGTGGTTAAAGGAGACCTGGTCAGCACTTTTAGGCCAGTGGGAGAGGCAGAGTCTCATAGTTCTCCTTGTTCCTGCCGTTCTGTGTGTGTCTTGCAGTTCCTAACCCCCTATTCCTGGGCTTTCTATGGGGCCACTCCTTTCTAACAAATGAAGGTAAGAGTCAGGCCCCCAAGGAGGAGGAGCTGTGAGCCAGTTCCTCATTTCACTGCTGGATGATTCCTTTCCAAAAGGGAAAGGTGCCCAGGAAATCTGTGGCTGGGACAGCTCTGGGAATTAGGACTCAAGTGACAAGGGAGGAGACAGAAGAGCTCTTCATGGTGTTTCCAAGTCTGAGTATAAAGACCACAGGGCAAAGGGCAAAAAAGAACCTGACTAAGACATTTTGGCCAGGTCCAAGGAAAAACTGGAGAGTGGAGGAGTGACGGATTTAGGCAGAAAAGGCTGGTGAGTGGGGAATGGATGAGGCAGGAAGAGCAAGGCGAAGGAACCAAAGAGAGTCAAAATGGTCCACGACAGAGGGAAGAGCATCCCATCCCAATGCAAGGGGGGGAGGTCTCGATGGCAACGTATCCATCGCCTTCTCAGTAATTAACCAGTCTCTGTGTACATAAAGACATAATCATAGGCACAACAACTCCTTTGATGTAAGAGTATAGAATGTCTAGGGGTAAGCGGCAAATAAAAGAAAGAACAATCTTTCTTTAATAAACAAACAAGGTGCCAGGCATGGTGGTTCATGCCTGTAATCTTGACACTTTGGGAGGCCGAGGTGGGCGGATCACTTGAGATCAGGAGTTCAAGACCAGCCTGACAAACATGGAGAAACCCCATCTCTATTAAAAATACAAAATCAGCTGAGTGTGGTGGTGCATGCCTGTAATGCCCAGCTACCTGGGAGGCTGAGGTAGGAGAATCGCTCGAACCTGGGAGGCAGAGGTTATGGTGAGCCAAGATCGCGCCATTGCACTCCAGCCTGGGCAACAAGAATGAAACTCACTCTCTCTCTCAGTCTCTCTCTCTCTCTCTCTCTCTCTCTCTCTCTCTATATATATATATATACACACACACATACACACAAAGTCCATCGAAAGATATTACCAGACAAGCAAATAAGCCAAACAAATGAACAGAAGGTTGGTAAAGCAGGACCCAGGCTGACTAGGCACCCAAGATATCCTGGGCCCTCTGAGAGCATTCTAGCTGACTTTGGGCATTTTTGCTTTTCTTTCAAAGAGTTCACATGTGTTCTCATCAGAGTGGCTGTGTTCTCATCCCCTACCTGTTCTATGCAGAAATTCTCAGCATTTCCAAAGGGGCCTGTTTACTTCCAGAATCAAAGCCCCAGAGAAAGGGGGGTTGCAAAGGATTTGAATGGTTCCTCCTGGGAAGCAAATCTAATCGGGAATGGGGCTGAGCTTGTAACACAGCATCCTGGATGCCTGTCCTGTGATATAACCCCTGAAACACCACTCTTTCTGTTGGGGCCAACTTTATTAGAGAAATCTGTTAATTGGGGGACGGAGGGGGAGAAGGGAGCGAGCAATGGGATGTTAATATGATTTAACACTTGATGGGCTCTGAAAACAAGGAAGGGGCTTTGGGCTTTAGCTTGGCACATTCGTCGTGCCACAGACGTGTTACCAAAATGAATAAATGCAACTAAACTATATGTGAGACTCTGGGGGCACAGTAATACAGACTTTGTGAAACAAAAAGGCGTTTCTCCTGCTTCCACTGTGTCTCTTGTGGTGCCATTGTCTGATGCTAAGAACTCACATAATAACAAAAAACAATGCCCCTATGATGGGGGCAAACTTGATTTGGCAGCAGCCGTGGTGTTTTCCATGGGAATGATGGTGGGGGCTGTGGCTGACTGTGGGAATAGTGCAAATCAGCACTTTTTTGTAGATTTTCTTCAAGCCATTGTTTATTTTGGCTTTGGTCAGATCCGTGGCCCAGCTTGAAGATTCCCACTGGGCTTTCTGAAACTCGCAGACCTATGAGAGATGGAACAGGGATAAATAAATAATTACAAAACACCCTTCCCCCACCATGGCACTCATGCACGTGTGTGCCTGTCTTGGAGGTGCATATATGTTGCAGTACTGTATATCTGACCCATGCCACCACTGGGGAATTAAAGAGAAAGCAATGGTTTTTCTGGGCTTAGCTGGTTCATTGTCTCAGTACCATCTTTCTTTTGGGGCAAGAGAGATCAGAGCTGTTTCACACAAGGGCCAGTTTTTGCAAAATGGCACTGGAGAAAGCTTGCTTGAAACTGCACACATGAAGTCTTCCTAACATCTGTAGACGTTTACAGGCATTTCCACATGAATAACTCAGGTTGTGGTTCCCACAGAAACAAAAAAAGTCAGTAATTGTTCTAATAATGGAAGATGAACTTTTATCTCCAGCACTTAGAAGGAGTGCTCTATTGTAGCCAAAGGATTTGGGGATCACCCAGGCAAAATTTGTCACGAGATGGAAAATGAGCAAAGAGTATGTGTGGTATAATTATATTATGGTCCACAATGTGAATATGTTGGCTTTAAAATGACAATTGCTAATTGTTTCTGTCATAGCAGCAGCAGGTTATTATGTTTTTAAAAGTGCACAAAGGCTTTCTTGAAGGCTCTGGGAGGGGGTGTGCATGTATGCATATTCTGTAAGTTTTATACATAGTATTTCACAGATAAATGTATTTTCCTTTCTTTTTTTCTTTCTTTTTTTTTTTTAAAAAAGGTTTCCATGTTCTGTAAGAGTTTTTATGACAATGTGTACGAAGCTGCCTCTGAGTACGGTCGCTGCATTGCACACCTTCAGGGGACAGCACTGCCTGTGTCCTCTATATAAATGGTTCCCCTGGAGGAAAACTGCAGGTGGCCTTGCAAAGTAACCATATTTAGATGGGCTTGTCATAGAGATATTTTCCAAGGAAGCGCAGAAGAGTCTTGTTCACTACATCTTGTTCCTTTCTTAGATACAAGTTATATCAGAATAGGGGACTCAGGCCCTAGCCTGGGTTTGGATTGGAAGAAAAAGATCTTACCATGGGCCAGAGTGTGCTAAGTCAGATACAATTTAATATACAAGCATCTTATCAGACATTTCAGTGATGTGAAAATTCAGGCCAAGAGAGATTAAGGGAGTTGTCCAAGCTCACACAGTCTGAATGCAGCAGAGGTGGGACTTGAACCCTTTTTTTTGGCACTCTAGAGCAGCCCTCAATTTTCCCCTGAGACCTCCAGTACTTCCCAGGGCTGGAAACCATCCATGACTGCTGACAGCAATGGCAGTGAAACAATGTCAGCTGGGATAGGGGCCTTCAGAGGCAAAAGGTGAAATTCAGTGGGGGAGGAGGGTGGTTCCTGAGCTGCCACTTCTGCCTCTCGGTCAAATAAAAGGGAGCCAGGTGTGGAGGCATCCTGGTGTGAGCTTTGCACAGCTGAACCAAGGCTGGGGAGAGGAGTGTGGAGAGGGATGCTGACATCTCCTCCTACTTCTGGAAAATAACTTTGCATTTGAAGGGGGAAAGGAGCAAATCTGTAACTCGGATTTGGGCGGCCTGGGATTTCATTTGGCTGTGTGAAGGCACACACAGGTGCCTGCAAGTGTGCGTGATTACGTATGTATGTGTGTCTGTGTGTAGGAGTGTTTGTGTGGGGGGTGGGGGGATCTTCTGGTTACATACATGGTTCCCTTCTTCCCATTTGGGTTGAGGGCTCTTATTTATTTAAGTCATAGCAGCCACCATGTATGGGGACCTAACTATGTGCCTGGCATTGTGCTGGACACTTTTTGAGTTTTTTTCTGTGAAAAAGTAGTTTGTTTTTATGGCGGTGCATCCAGAGACATCACGTATTTTTTTTCCACTCCGGTTAAGACACAATGTTCTACTCTGTGGAAAGACTTGGGTAGAGGCAGGGAAGGCTGCGGGGACGGGCAGGGGCGGTCCCTGCCTCGCTAGTCTCCACCTTTTATTTTGACCGGTCCGATGGCGACAGGCTCGCACTAGGACCCAGGCGCCAGAGCGCCTCCGTCTGTCCTGTAGGTTCATTCAATCTCCCATACACACAGACCCACAGCGAGACCGACACACACTCCCATACACTCACACACACAACTGCAGGCAGCGAGGCTCGGGAAGTCAGGCCCGCACCTTGCCCCGGCGCCTTCTCCGCTCCAGCCGGCCGGGTCTCCCTGCGGGCCCGGAGCTCGGCCGGGCAGCGCAGCCCCGTTAGAGGACGAGCTCGGCGGACCCCTGTTCCTCCATGGGCAAACGCGGGCGGCCGCGCAAGGAGGCGCGCTGCGAGGGCGCGGGGCTGGCCCCCGCCGCGCCCCCGGCTGTGCCCCCCGCCGCGGCCGCGCCCCAGACCCCCGCTCTGCCCGAGGAGCCCGCGGGGACCAAGCCCAGGTGCCCCTTCTCGGACATTTTCAACACCAGCGAGAACTCGATGGAGAAGCACATCAACACTTTTCTGCAGAACGTGCAGATTCTGCTCGAGGCCGCCAGCTACCTGGAGCAGATCGAGAAAGAAAACAAAAGTAAGTTTGGGGGCCCCTGCTCTTCCTCGGCGCCCGGCTCTTTCTTTCTCGCCCACTTGGGCGATCCCTGTCGCGAGCTCGGCCAGCGCCCCCTCCCCCCCCGCCAGCCCCCAACATACACACATCCAGCCCTCGGCAGTAAAGCCGATGACACTGGAGAAAGGACACGCACGCACAAAGCTGCTAAAGATGTAACAAAGACGGGCGAGGGGGAGAGAGGGGCCTGTCGGTGCGTCGGTCTGTCCGTCTCCGGCGGGCTGGGGCTGGGAGGAGGGCCCCGCGGAGGAGCGGGGGAGTGTTGTTGTTTGCTGACAACTGAGCCGCGAGCTCATCTCTTTGAGGTCGCCTTTCTTCCTTTTTCTTTTCTTTTTTCTTTTTTTTTTTTTTCCGGAGCCTTCTCAGGCAGACAAGTGTTGTTTTTCTGTCGCTCGTTCCTGGATGGGGTGGAGATTAGAAGCCGAAAGTTGGAAACCATAGGCAGAGCTCAGAGGTTCCAGAAAGAAAACACACAGACACACACTACAACAATAACAACCAAACAGCTCTCCACGGCGTGGGCTCGGCTCTGTCTCTCCCTCCTACTTCGCCTTTTTCCTTTTCTCTCGCAGCAGGACTGGGCTCAGGCCATCATGTCCACGGACACAGTCCCCCTGCACCTCCGTTGTCCTGGGGTGCCACCGCCCCCCCCCAAAAAAAAGAGGCCGGCAGGGCCAGGCTACGCCAGCAGCTCGCCCTGGACACGCCGTCCTGAGCCCGGGAAACTTGGCCGTGGGGACGCGGCTAGAAGGAAACTTTGGGATCTTGCAGAAACAATAGTGAGGGAAGAAGGTGTGGGCTGTTGTGTGCTTTTTCTTTATTTTCCGGGAAACGGCTCCTGAGTGAGCGCGCAGGGCAAGCCAGGCAAACGCCTTCCTGGTCGATTTCTACCTCCCCCTCCCACCCGCCCACCCCCAGATTCACGTGGAGAGCAGTTCGTGGGTGGGGGTGTGCTGGGAACCGCACCCTGGCTTGGCCTCTTTTTTGTATTTATTTGTTTCATTTTTGTCACTACCAGCCAGGTCCCTCAGCTTTCCCCAGGCAGTCGACTCAGCGCCCTAACGGGGGCACGCGTGTGCAGCGTATCCAGCACGGTCCTCAGAATAATAGCTATGAAAACGAGGAGGGGGACTAGGCAGACAGACCGACAGACAGGAGGAAACCGGGATGTTTAATGTGTCCGAACAAGTAAGAAGATCAGTGAGGCGCGAGTGTGTGTGTCTGTGTGTGTGTGTGTGTGAGAGAGAGAGAGAGAGAGAGAGAAAGAGAGAGAGAGAGAGAGAGAGAGAAAGAAAGGTCCGATTGCAACGTGTCAGATCTTGCAACCTTCTCCCCCCACCCAACACAACAAACCTCAGACACAAAAACACCACCGCTGACCGACACCCCAGGTCTTCAGGGTCAAAGTAACCGTGTGTTGGCAGCGCAACTGTGCAGACGCTGTAAGGCCAAAACAAGGATTTGTGCTGCGAGGTCGGTGGTGCGTTCTTTTCTTTCTCTTCTCGCCTGTTTTCCCGGAGTGCTTGGGTTGCGAGAGAGGCGCATCGCAGGCTGTGTAGCCGAATCGCTTCGCAATTATTCATGCTGGTGGTGGGGAAGGGACGCGGGAGCTATGTGTGCATTTGTCTGGAGGGTAGTTTCTGAAAAGCCAGAGCTGGTGGGGAGCTGGGTGAAGACGTGGTTTTGTTTGGTGTGTTTGCTTTTGTTGCAGGGGGGAGGGGCGCGATTTCTTTAGATATACCCCTCCCCGGCTCCCAGCTCCCAGTTCTCTGGAGTCCGTCCCGTGGCGTCGGCTCGGACTAGGGGTACACCCCAAGAGGGCACCTTGGCACTGTGTGGCGACCCTGGCTTGCCCCCCCCCACCCCCACCCCCACCCCCACCCCCACCCCCCAGCGAGCTGTGTTGAGGAGGCGGTCGGAGCTTCCTCAGCGTCCCGCCCCCACTTCGCACCCGCAGACAATCGGAGACCTCCCCCCGCCCCACCCCCCACCCCGCCGCCCTGGCGGCCGCTACCTCGTTGTTTACCCCGTGCTGGGGCTCCGGCGTGGCCACCAGTCACGTAAGCAGAGAGCCGGGCGCGCCGGGCTCGGGCTGTCCCGCGCGGGGCGGGCCCGTGGCGGCGTAACCCGGCTCCAGAGGCTGGTGAAGCCGAGGGGCTTCCTCCCAACCCATCTCCCAAGGCGTTCGCTCTGCAAATCCGCCAGCCCCCGAGAGGGGCTCGGAACCTTAGCGCCCCAGTCCAAGTCAACTTCGTGTGCGTAATAAGTCCCTCGGCCCCGCAGCCCCCCTCCTCCGGCCGGCTCCCGGCGGGAGTATTTTTAGCTCTCTCGCCTCTTTTCGCCGCTGCTGTTTGGCTCTAGATGACGTGATGCCAACGGCCCTCAGATTTCCCCGAGAGCTTGGAGCGCTGCGCCGTGCCCAGTTTGGCTGCAGAGACCCTGCTCCAGGCCCTCACCCCGTCCCCAACAGCTCGGATAGGCTGGGGTGACCGCCGGTAAACTCCGTGCGACCATCCGCCAGGCCCTCTGTTATACCCCCTGCAAACAGAGGCGGCTCACGGGGACCACTTTATCCCACCCCCTCTCCTCTCCTCTTCCTGCCCAGTCTAGGTCTCTGGGTATGGAAAACGGCGGGCCGTACATCCGTCTCGTTTTATGGGGGGCGCTTCTTCGCGCCGGCGGCGCTCGCCGTTGTTTTCCGCTCGCTGCACACAATGCCCGCGCGTCACGGCAATCCGCGTGTGCACAGCAATAACGCGAGTCGGGGGGCGGGTCGTGCGTGCACCCGGCTCGGGCACTGCGGGTCGCTCCGCGCGCGCGGGGCTTGTTTTGCTCCAGAGCTCTGCTTTCCGAAACGCTTACATCATTCAGTCGTTGGGGGAGGGAGAGGGATCTGGGCGTTCCGATAGGATTCCAGCATCTACCGGGTCCCTGGTTTCTGGAAGGAAACAAGGACCCTAGCTTTTTAGTTATTATTGTTGGGGGTGGGGTGCGGTAGTTTGTTGTGTACGTCTTTTTTTTTTTTTTATTTTTTTAGGTCACTACTGCAAAGGGCATTGCTGGCCGGCTCAGGTGCACAACCTCCCCGCCTTCATTTCAGCGAGTTCCCCTATAATCACTTGATCTCGGTTTCTCCGCCTTCTTCTCCTCCCCCTCCCAGCTAGAGACACATGGTTTCCACATGGAGACAAACTTCTTTCCTCGGCCTGGACTTGACCTAGCTGCGCCGTTCCGCCAATCGGTAGCTCCAGCCTTTTCTGACGTCACGCGTTGCTGAGGCTGGAGGCTGGGGGGTGGAGCCAGGATGCAAGCCAGGAAATCTCTGAGAGCTGTAGTGCGGCCAGCTGGTCCAGTCTCTTCTTGAAGGGACGCTGTTCTTCCTGGAGATGAGTGTCGGGCCCCGATTCTCCATTTCAGGTTCTATGAGACTTTTCTGAGATGCACGGTGAACCCTGAGCTAACACGTTCTATTTTTACTGCTGCTTGCAAAGTACTTTCTTGGCAGGAGCTTGCTTTATTTTCCGTCGTAGCCAGAACTGCTTTTCGTTGCCTTGTTGGGGTTTCCGTACTGGTAGTGTTCACCAAGTTGTGGCCACATTGCTGAATTATTTCCAGTAGAGAGGTTGAGTTTTCCTGGGGGAGGGGTTCACATTAAGTCACCCAGTGTAGACTGCTATGTGCTAGGCAGGGAATTCCCTAGGAAAGGCAAGTATATTCTCCCAAAATTCCAACTGGTGAATCTCTACGGATCAAAAATTGAAAGCCTCTAGAAATATTAATCATGAAGGCTGTGACCCTCTTGCCACAAATTCAGAAGTTATATGTAAATAACCTCTGACATCATCACCTAGATGCATTTTGAGTCCAGTGGAAGGGTAGGAATTAAGGACTGACTAATAAGTAGAAAAAGATTTTGGAAAAGGTTAAAACTAAAAGAGAAGAGGAGATTCATAAAGGGATGTTATGTGCATTAGAGCTGGTTGGCAGGTAAGTGAAAGAAGCTGTGAGAGCAGGTAAGGTATGGAGGAAAGAAATGGGCTTCCCAGTGTCTGGGGGAGGTTGCTTTGGAGGCAACACTTAAGATAGGGAAGGACGATCAGATGAGAGTAGAAAGCCATAAGGCTCCTTGGAGTGGATCATCTGGGTTTCAGGGTGGGGTGCTTTCCTAGGGGCATGGACAGCCCAAGAAGCAGCTTCTTCCTCCTGGTAGGGAAAGCTGCTGTTGTGTGGTGTTATTTGGCCCCACCCTGCCTTCCTGACTTAATCTCCTCTGCCTTGCCCTGAAACCTCTGTGTCTGCCCAGCAGGTCCACCAGCAAGCAGGCTTCCCAGTCGAACCTCTGTGCTTGACTCTTACTCTTCCCTTGTCTAGAATGCCTTCATTCTCTTACTCCCCTAGAGATATCTGTATCCTACCTTCTCTTCAAGACTTAGGTCAGTTCCCACCTCCTCCAGGAAGCTTCCCCTGACTATTTCAGCCCATTTGGCTCTATTTCTTAAGTCACTGTAGTTGAGAGAATGAAAGCTTTGCAGTCACGTGGAGCAGGGCCCAACTTGCTACTCTACTGTTTACTAGCTATGTGCCTTTGGACATAACCTACTTAGCCTCTCTGATGTTCCATTTCCTTTTTGCAAAATTGGGATAACACTATGACCCTTATATCATTGTCAAACTACTAAACGAGGCACTGCACTTAAATATGTAATGTACCTGAAATATAATAGGTGCGCAATAAATAGCAACTTCTTTGAGCTTTGATAATCAGTACCATGCACTTCTCTACTTGCTTCATGTGTGTTAACTTCATCTTTACAAGGAGATTATTAGTAACTTAAGAGAAAAGATCACTTACAGTATTCAATGTATGCTATCCATTGCATATAGCACACCACTGGGCATACAGTAGTAGATCCTTAATGTAAATTTCTTGATTGGTTAGATTTGCCATTTACTAGCTATGGTATAGGGATCAGCTTTGGAGGCCAGAGGACACATGACAGCCTTTCTGAAGGTTTAGGGAAGAGTCAGAAATACTGATCTCCAGCTCCCTGGGGTGGTAAGACCAGTCCCTGCAAGGAGATGATAGTTCAGACCTTAAGAGCTGAGACTGCATTCTGTGAACAGCTGTGACCCTGAGAACAAATAAGAAAATAGGAGACTAGAGTGACTTGTGCTGAAATTGAGGGCTTTGATGGCAACTAATGTTCCCAAGCTGGTCACATTTTTGTATGGCAACCATCTTATGAATTCATTCATTCTTCAAATGTATATTGAATGTCTACTATGTGCAGATCCTTCCTTCTGAAAATTCTGTAGGTTGAAATATGGTGGGGGTGGAGTAGGGTATTTGTGTTTAGTGGAGTTATGTGAAGAGCATTCTTAAATCAGGCCCTATTTCCTCTGCATCCTAAATTATGTTCCCCGGATTTAACTTTTTTTTCCCAGTTTTAAATATGATCTCTGCGACTGGTAAATGCCAGAAGAAGACTTTTTTTTTTTTTTTTTTTTTTTTTTTTTTTTTTTTTTTTTTAAATGTGAAAACAAGTGCCCCGGGGGGGGTGGCAAGGGGGCGGGGCGGGGCCCAGACACCCCCCCCCCC